>JANHZT010005369.1:0-13120 GCA_032468215.1 Stegonotus admiraltiensis
GGAATGAAGATGTTGCAGTATCCTTCCTTTGCCACACCCACCAAGCCACACCATGCCCACCAAGTCACGCCCACAGAACCGGTAGTAAAAAAATTTGGATTTCACCACTGGACTAGACTATAATGGTCTTGCTTGGTAAGAAAATAGTTGCAGTTTAGCACTAATCTGCAGTATTTGCCCTGTCCCCAACGCCCTAAGAATGTGCTACTAAAATTTGCAGAAAAAAACATACTGACTTTTTGTAACACATTTCCCTCCTTTACTGCCTTCAAAATTAAGGGGTTCCTGCTCCAATTTTGTCAATTAGTCCCTGTCCTAATAGCTACTTTTCTGACAGATTTCAGGCTGAGCTTGGCACTGGGTTGGGATAGAAAGATAAGAATCTTATCATTAATCCTAAATTAATGCATTTCAATGGCCATACAAAGGCTCAGTTGATACATTGAGTGAACAGTTCTACAAACCATTGTCCAACTATAGGAGGCACAAAATTCAACAGCAAGGAGTTCAGACTAAAAAGGGCAGGTATTTGTATTCTCTGACCTTTAAGTTTTCTCAAGAGTTTTTGTTGACTAAATTTGTCAGAGGCTTTTTGAAAGTAGAAATAAATAATGTTGACATATCTATTCACATGCTGCTGGCACTGGAAAAAAAACCATTATATAAAACACCTCCAGAAATTCGGTAAGATGAGACCTATTTTTCCAGAAACTTTAAAGAACCCCGATTTTCCTTCAGCACAATTATTTTTCCTGATGTTTAGCTGTTTCACTTTGATTACCTTTTCTATCAATTTGTACAGAAAAGACATTAAGCTGACTGGCCATAAATTCTTGGAACTCCCTGGCTCCTTTTTTTAAAAAAATGATGTCATATTAGCTGTCTTCCAGTTCTTTGAGCCTGAGGCTGACTTGAGGGACAAGTTACATAATTTTGCAACATAATCAGCAATTTTACATTTGCAGTTACATCAGATGGATGCCAACATGACCCAGTGATTTGTTACTGTGAAATCTTTCATAGTGTCCTATGAGTTGCTGGAGTAGCTTCTCCAGTTACCTCAGTTTAGGCAAATGCAAAGATTCCAGCTTCTCTCCAACTTCCATACCTTCCTTGATTCACTCCACTGGGTAACTGATTCACTACTAGGAAGGGTTTTTCCACTTATCACTAAATCAGAATCTGCCTTATTGTAACTTAAATCCTCTATTTCATGCCCTGTGTTTTGAAATGAGACAGAACAAATCTTGACTTTCCATGTGATACACTTTTAAAGAGTGCTATCATAATGCCCCCTTCATTAACTTAAGACCAAGCATAACAGTTCCTTCAACCTTCTCTCCATGGGGTTTGGTTTCCAGGTACCTAATTATTTACATTGTCCTTTTCTGAACTTCTTCCAGCTACTCTGAAAATTGGAAATAAACACAATACACAAGATAATACACAATACACAAGATAAGGTCTAACCAAAACAGGATGAAATAGAATAATTATTTCCTGCAATTTGGAAAGTATATTTCCATTAATACAGGCTAAACTTCTTTTTGTCTTTTTTTTAATAACTGCACAACATTGTTAGTTCAAGTTCAGTTTCCTATCAAATACAATTTCTACATCTTCACAATTATCATTACCAACTGGGTATCATCTATCCTATATCTCTGTGTTTGAGTTTTGTTTCCTAATGAGCTTTTCACTTGTCTTTATTAAATTTCACTTAGTTACTTTTAGCCCACTTCTCTAACCTATTAAGGTTATTTTGAATATTTTTCTATCTTTAGCCTGTTAGCTATCCAATCCAGTGTTATGTTATCTGCAAATCAAAGCTTTCTTATCAACAAGTTGTGGGGGACTTTGTGAAATATTTTGTAAATGTCAAGCTATATTATGTCTACAGCATTCCTACACAGTTATTATGTAACAAATTCACCAAGTTTAAAAACGAGAAAAAAAATACTCCGGCAACATTTCTCCTTGTCAAATCTATGCCGATTGACTTCTGGTAATTACCACATTTTTTCAATGTGTTTACAAATCACTCCCTTGATGATCTGCTCTATAATCTTTTCATGCAATGATGTCAGACTGATTTTATGAGAACTTCTTTTAAAAAGATGGGAACAACTCATGTCTTCCTGCAGTCATCTGGAACTTGTTGATAGTAATTTCTTAAGGATGATACAAAAAAGTGCAACAATTGCTGTTTTCCAAAGGAAAAACAAGAGACAGACAGCATCCCATGTCTACTCTTTACCTGTTCACATTAGTCTTTTGCAGGATACAAAATAAAATTAGCTACCATATTGGCTCTTATTGTGGATGTAGCAAAGATGTCCTTGTTCAGTTGAGATGGTTGAGAGGTAGCAGCATAATGTCATGGCTCTTGGAGGGGATCAGTAGGAAATCCTACAGGCAAAAGGCAAGGCAAGCTTCCCCATCAATGGGAAGCTATATTACCCCGCATCTCCCAAAGTAATGTTCCAAAACTATTATATAATATTTCCTCTGGAGAAATAGCTGGCTTATAAATATGCAGAGCTAATCAGCCCAACTTTCCTAAGGTTGCTGGGAGCCCCAAGACTCTGTTGGAAATTATAAGAGGGTTATCTGAGAGTGATGAAATGAGTCTATATGTGTGTCATGCGGCAGTTGCCATTTTCTTCCCCAAAATATTACTTTATTTATACCGCAGACAGAGGAAAAATGGAAAACAGATGCTTCCCAATTATTCTCCCATTTTATTGAAAGCTGCACATAATAACAGATATTGTACGTTGAAAGTTTACCATTTTGGACCCAAGTTGTAAAACAGAGCTTATTATCACAAATGTATTTTGTATTTCTTTAATCTTCCTGGGTTTTTTTTGGCATATTACCATTTTGTTTTATTTTGGCTCATGGGTTTTTTTTAATGGAGTGCAATACTGAAATTGTGTTTAACACATCCTCTAGCCATTTAGAGTAAAAATCTACTGAAATAAAACATTATATTTTAAATATGCTATATCCTAAAAGCACACTATCTTTGGCTCATAATCCAATGCACATCTGGTTCTCTTCTATACAATATAATTTGCTTCATATAATGGAAAGTTCACAAGTATAGGAAGAAAGGAGTTCAATAGTATGTTATAAATGGCTCTGGTTCTATAAAATGGACATGTTCCACCCTGTTTAATGGAACATCGTTCAAGTCCAAAAAAAACTACTTATTATATAAACAGATCTGAATATAAGATACACTACCTATCACTCAAACATATGTTTTATGAAGACCTTTGAAATGTCAAACTGTCAGTCAATTAAACAGATTGTCAAGATAAGATCACAAAACTGGTCTAGTCAATATTCTGAGGTATTCATAATCAAAGAAAACTTTCAGGAAAAAAGAATATTGCTAAGATACTAAAACTATTTTGAGTTATTCAGTGGTCAGGAATGCAACTGAAAACAAAATGATGAAATTCTAGAGGACAGGTTAAACAGAAGACTTCTAAACTGAAGAGGAAAATATGTCATGAAAGGGCATTTTTATATGAAATAGATTAGACCTCCTTATGTTCAACTGCTGAAGAACTAATGAACTGTGTCAAGTATTCCATTGATGCTTATACTATAAGACACACATCTACAAAGAAATGGGTGGAATTGGAAGGATCCATTGATTGACACTTCTTAGGAACTGAAGAATAGGTGGAGGTTCTACTATATTGCATGTTGTTGTCAGCATCTTAAATAACCTCAATGTCCATTATTTATAATAAGATAAATGGAGAAGCTAAACTTTTCATCTGACCAAAAAATATAATGATGAAATATTCTTGCTATGAGAAAGAAGGTATGACGTAGCTATTTTAGAACATAATGTGAAAGTGAACACATATTTGCACTAAACAATTGTCATTTGACATAATTTATTTAGTTCCAGGAGAAAAAAATGTGTTCTGCCAAGTGCTATAAAATGAACATTCTTAAGAAATGCAATACTAATAAAAGTCTTGGAGTACATTGAACAAATGGGAGTAAGATTAAATATAAAGATCAAACTAATTACAACAGGTACAGCAACAATGGAGGCATTAAAAGTGTGTAGGGTGGGTGGGTATTTACATCATTTTAGGACCAACTATCAACAGTAAAGGAACCAACAACAAAAAATACAACACAAACTACTATTTGGACCTGAAGACCTTGGAAACTGATACTGAGATGCTGAGATGTGTGACCAGGGATGTCAAACTCGATTTCATTGAGGGCCACATCAGGGTTGTGTTTGACCTCAGAGGGTGCAGAGGGGGGCGTGGCCACGGTGGGCCAGCTCGACATCACTCGTGTCAGGCACCTGTGGTGGCCCAAGCACTCTGCCAGCGAAAACAGGCTCCTAAGCTCTGTTTTTGGCTGCGATGGCCTCCTGCAACCCTCTGCCAGTGAAAACGGAGCTCGGAAAGGCCTCCCTCCCGAGCTCTGTTTTCACTGGCAGAAGCATCACAGGCCACTGTTTCCGGGACAGTCCTATGGGCTGGATCCAGCCCCCAGGCCTTAAGTTTGACACCCCTGGTCTATACCTACAAATAATAGAGTCAGGTTAGGCAATGGTCTGTGCTGGAGCTGGAGTTTGAAGAAGCAGAATAAAAAAAGCATTGGCACTTTTGAAATTTGGTGTTGGAGAAGACTCCTGAGAATATCATGGACAGTTACAGAAAAACAATATCCTGAAACAATTCAACGCAGCGTTCTCACTTCAGGCACAAGTAGCCAGTCTGAAAATTCTGTTTTGGATATATTATGAGAAGAAATATAGAAGAAAATACTTTATATCATGTCTGTGCAACATTCAACACTCAACATTCAAGACTTAGAGAAGTCTATAATCCTTGGAAAAAGGAAGAAAAACAGGGAGGACAAGCAGCAGCAATATGGATGTCCGCAATTATAGCAATGACTGGTGCACTATTTATCCTCCTGGATAAAATTTACCTTTTCAATCACTAAAAATTGATACTGCCTTGATGGAGCGTAATCAATCACAACCAACCAAATAACTGACCCACCATTTAAAACTGCCTCCAATAACTTACAAATAATTTAACACTGTTTATGGCTAAAATCAAAAGTGTTTATTGCTTTTGTCCCATCATTTCTTAATTTGTATTGACTTATGTTCAAGCCCATCTATCATTTTATTTCCATTAACTTTTCTTTTGACTAAAATTCTGGATTTTCCATTTGCTTTAAATACTAGAGTTATGAATATTGGCTGACATTTCAAGAACCATTTACATTTTGCTCACTCATGATCCATTAAATTGTATAAATGTGATATCGAGCTCCCTTATAAGAAACATCAATTCCCCCCTTTTTTTACTTTGTTATCCAATTACTATAATAGCTTTTATCCTATTAAATAACTATTCTTTAATCTTTTTTGCATCAAGTGGCTTTCTCAAAAATTATTATACATCTAAATATATCTCTGCTATTGGAACAAATATATAAATGATATAGATTTAATACTTATTAAATTTATTTTTATTACAATAAATGAAGAGAGGTCAGATAAAATGAACTTGAACACAATGCTTTAAAGAGAACTCATTGAAATGGCATTAATTCAGACAGATAAGAGTATGGTGGAGAAATGTGGGCAAGGAATGGGAAGTTCATTTAAATGAATTAATAAAGGAAACAACCTTTCTGAATATATACATATATACATGCATATACACATACATACATATCAATAGGCAGCTCCTTGAAACAGTTGAGGGCATCTACAGCTATAATTTTAACAATTATATGGAAATACATTTCTTATTAACAATTCTAATAAGCATTTGAAATTGCAGTATTGAAAGCATTAGAAACTCCAACAGATTTATGTGTAAGATGGGAAATAATATTAATTACATGAAGAGAATATTTAAGCATGCCCTCTAGCATTCTTCAAAGATCTGAGAACATCACAGAAAAGTAGTCAAACCCTTGATAATTTTTCTCTACAACTGATATCAGAACTACTTTTAATAGATTTAAGTAAATAGATAGATGTTAATATAGAAGATAACATTTTGATAGTAAGCACATTTAAACAATTTTAGAAGATGCTTATGGAGTTTCTTTTCTGAAGTTGTTGAAGCAAAGTCTCTTTGGAGATATTCTACAATCTACAATTTAAAATAGCATCAGGGATTAAAGTTAACAAATTCATCTCCAATGCTGTATTATTTTAAGAGTAACATGATCCTTGAAATTGGTTTAAAATGAAATACTT
Organism: Stegonotus admiraltiensis; assembly: GCA_032468215.1. NCBI lineage: Eukaryota > Metazoa > Chordata > Lepidosauria > Squamata > Colubridae > Stegonotus > Stegonotus admiraltiensis. The sequence goes on from JANHZT010005369.1 coordinate 6,275, forward strand.
TAGAAATAAACATTTTCAGAAATTCAAGGAGAACATCAGGAATTGCTTTGGGATCCTGAACTTCATTGGTAGAGAATCAGAAGCATTATGGAATGAACTTCACCTGGGGTAAAGAATGGCAAGTGTTTTAAATTTCTATTTTGATGTGTTGCCCCTGTATGAAGTTTTATTGGATTTCTTTAAAATTTCACAAAATTATAGATCTTATCAAATAGCTTTCAGGTGACACATTTTTAATAGGTAATTCATAAATCATGCTATAAAAAGGAGTTAACGTTTGAAGATGACAACAAATGAAAGAACCGTAGCTTTGTTCATCCACTTGAAACTTTTATTTAATTTTGCAGATGAAAACCACCTGGTGCAAAGGCCCTGATTCATCCTTCCTTCCAAAGAAGACAGATAGGGTAAATAAAATCAGGACAAGAATGATGCTATTGTTCTATCGGGTATATCTAAGGCTGAATTTAAAACCATATAACGATTCTAAATTATACACAAATGATAGGTCTACTTCATTAATTAATGTGGATAGCATGATTTTAATTACTTTATTGGGTAGGTGGTTGCAGACGGTAACCAACACTCTCAATCAAGGCCTATAAAAAGTCAACAAGCATTAGATGCAGAGCCCAAGGCAAATAATCAAGGATCATTATACTGTTTATTTGACAGTATGTACTAGAGGGGATCTACCAAAAGATAATGAAAGTCATCCCTGCAAACAAACTGATGACCTGATATTTATATATTTTAGAAAGGAAAGGAAAGGAAATGATAGAGGCATACATATGCAGACATATTAGATAAGCATACATATCAATTAATAACTCTCAAGTTGTTTCGCTCCCTTCTACTGTTACCATCTTTAAAAAATATATTATTAAAAATATGTCAGTGGGTTGCCATAGGCATATTGTGATAAGACTTGGATAGTCCAAGACCACATTCTTTTACTGTTCGTTTGTATTCTATCTACATAGTACCAGGGGTGGGTTCTACTTACCTTTTCTACCGGTTCGCAACGGGATTGTGTGCATGCGCAGATCGCCAATGACAACATCCGTGGCGGTGGGCGGAGCCTACTGCCAGTTCTACCTGTTCTTGCAAACCGGTCCAAACCGGGGGCAACCCACCATTGCATAATACCATTCATCTGAAAGTTTCCTCCCAAGGCAATATATATTAATTGATTAGATATAGCTGAAGACAGAAGGGACTTCAGTTTACTAATATCTACCGGTATAGTTTCAGAAAAGGCCTTTGATTTAGTTCAGATTAAATTTTCAAAGCTAGTAATTAGCTTTGCTGGTTTTCTAAGGGATTTTGTTCATTGGATTAAGCTGTATTATTAGCCATGGTACATTAGAGTAATCAGAAACCACAATTTCAATCTCCTTTGAGCAACAATGTGATACTTGGCAGGGCTGCCACTTCATCCTTGCTTTTTATTTGATCCTTAATCCTTTAGCTAGAATTGTGTGGCAATCTTTGGACAATGTGGATATTGCTTTGGTGGGATATTATTTTTATATGATATTTTTCAATAAGTACCTTGCAATATAATTCATATAGGTGGTACAGTGTTTTACAAAATGTTCTGGCTATTAAATTAAGTGCTATAAATCTTGCTTACTTCGCTTAGGCTCTAGCGTATCATTGCAGTATGTAAAGAGTATAAAAATCTGAGTTTTGTGATTTCCATTGCTTACCGGTATATTTATTAATTGGGACTGCATATTCCCCCCAATATTTTTAGATAGGTAGAAATTAATACATTGAAACTTTTAAAAAGTTTTAAGTGTAAATAGATGTATTAAAATTCAATTTTAATACATCTATTATTTATTATTTATTTAATACATTTTAATATGTCTGAGGTAACTATAGTTTGAGCAGAGAGGGTTTAATTTATCTGATTTACAAAAATATCATTGCACTTAGATTATACCAGTCATAAATATGTAAGTGAAAACATAATGAACCATAATGCTTTATGGTCTTTGTTGGAAAAATATTATTTATACCTTCAACAGTCATGGTATAAGTTCTTAGAACTTCTAGTAGATAAGGAGTCTTATTTCCAGGACTACAGGCTGGGAGAAATCTTTGGGCTATATTGTGGTATAGACCTGGTTCTGATTATGAATCTTTTAACTCTTTGGAAAAATTCTACTTTTAAAATAGGTGGTAAATATTTTATTGGAAAATATGTGTGGAAGCCAGGATAGCAACTTTAATAAATTCTTATATAAGACTATTTTAAGGATTTTTCCTGACTTTAAAGAGAATTGGGTCACCTGCGCTCATAACAGTGGCAGTATTTTCAATTTAAGCATATTTAATGACTCATTCTGGCTAGAAACTTTGGCTGCTTCAGAGGCACCTGTGATGCTTTCCTATTTGATGGAATTCACAACAGAAGTTAAACCACCCATATAGCTTTATCAAAAGTTCGAGAATGTTTTTACAGCAGATATTACTGGAGTATATGAAACATAGATTACAGAATTGGAATCTCCAATATTGCCCCATTAATAGATTCATCTTCTTAAATGGTATTGATAAAAAGCTGATTAATAAGAAATGTATTTAAAATGTGTTGGACTCCCCAAAGAATGTACTGTAAAAGATGAAGATCAGATTTTCTCAGTTGGAGATGTTCAAAAATTCTGGTTTCATTAATTCATACGATATGATCCTGTGTATCTTGATACTTTGGGAGGCGGACTTGTATTTTAAGATATGTAAGTAGTTTTATGGGGAAACTGCTCAAAGTTAAAGATATCAATGTAACCATCAATTATATACCAAAGCTCTAAAATAACTGTCCATGAGGAAATAATATGGTTGTACCAGGCTTTGTGGTGGCTAAAAGGATATTACTGAGAAATTGGGAAAGTGATATTATTCCAGATGGTAAAGTCTGCCTTTGGAAATGTGTTATTTATTTCATGCTAATCAAAAGATGAAACAATATGCCCTTCTTGGCATAGATTTTAAGATATTTTACAATATTTTCCATTGGATTATAATATCAAATTATACATTGTTTTTTGTAAACTAGTGACTGTAGTTTAATATATAAGGAAGCTTTTTTCCTGATTTATTTATTTTCCTCCTTTTTTATTTCTTCTTATGGATTGTTTAGTTTAATTTGATTTTTGTTGTATATTTTTTATTGTTGTATATTATTGTTTGTACTTTATAAAAATGAAGAATAATATTTAGGACAATTAAAGAACAATGCTACCTAACCTAACTGATACTATTGACATGAACAGAATGACAAAAACACTGAAGTACTTCTATGTAAATTACATGCTATTAGAGTGAGTTAGAGTTTAGAGTTTATTCAATTTATATACCATAAAATATATTGAAATATTATGAAATCAGTAATTTTAAGTTACAACGTCTACCTAAGAAAGAATGGATTTCATAAAGTACAGCTATTGGTTAAAGTCCCTGCTTCCAGGTGTGACATGTTAGTCTGTAACAAATACCAACAAATGCTTTAAAAGAAAATGACCTCATAAGATCCTCTCATCAGCAAAGTAAGATTCCCAGTTTTCTGGAAGTAAGGCCACCCACTTAAATTCCACGAGACTTAATTCTGAGCAGTTCTATGTAGAATTGTGCTAAATTGATGTCTAGGATGTCCTCAAATTCGTGTGGTGTCCAAGAAATAAAAGAGCCCATAAGCACATCAATGTTTTTTTTTAAAGACTAATATATGAACTAAATAAAATAAACATGTTTTTTTTTTCCAGACAAGGTCATCAAGATCAAGTTAATGATCTCTCACACACAAACCCCTGCCACCTACCTCCCAGTGATGAACTGACTTCTGGACGGGGTGCACATCGGTTGGACATAGTAATTCTCTAGCTTAACTCCTTCCGCGGCTAGTTTATCCAGGGTAGGAGTCCGGATCTCTGAGCCGTGATAACCAACGTCTCTGAAGCCCTGGTCGTCCGCCAGAATGAAGATGAGGTGCGGCTGGAAAGGGGGAGGTGGCGTCTCGGAGCCTTCTCCCAACCTGGCTGTCCCGTTGGGTTCCTCGGGGTCGCCTTCTGCCGTCGTCGTCGTCGTCCCAGCTAGGTAGCCTTGAGCGAGGAGGCTGAGCACGAAGAAACCGGCCAGCAGCCCCCCGGCTCGCATTTTCCCTCGGCAGAGCCGGGTTCAGCGTCGCTCGTCCCTCCCGCGTCCTCTTTTCCTGCGGTGGAAAGAGAACCTAGGACTCAATAAGTCTTCTCCAAGTATTGGAGGGAAGGCGAGCCCATGGCAAACGTCGCCCGGCCACGACTCAGGAGGGTCCAGGGTGGGACGGCAGAGGAGGAGGAGGAGTCGAGGGGATCCCGGCGATCTCAAACCATCGACGGCGGCGCACTCGGTTGCTTTCAGCCGCCGATACTGACCGCTCCCTGCTTCATCCTAACCTGCTTCAGCAACCTAGGAGTCAGGCTGCAACGGAGCTCTCGCCTGCCAGCTGCAGGCAAACTGGAAGCACGCCTTATGCCACCGTCCCACAGCTGGCGGGACAGACTCGGGGGAAACTCCCGCGCGCCCCCGCTTAAGCTCGCTTGGTCGACATCCCGAATTTCTCCAGAGGAGGATCTCTTCCCCCCCCCCGCTCCCTCCCCCCCAATGGCGTTCCTCTTTCTCTCAGGAGAGGAAAGGCGCGACCCGCCAGGTCTTCGCTCTTTTTCTCTTGCCGCCACCGGCGAATAACTCCCGCTTCGTTTCCTTTCCCTCTCCGCCCGCCTCCCTTGCTCCCACCCCTCACTTGGCGACGAAAGGCCAACCAAACGCCCGCTTCCCGGCCTCGGTCCAGGACAGCGCACGCCCTCCGTTGCCGCCTAGAATTGACCGGAAGGAAAAGTGCTGGCTTCGTAGCAAACGCTTTTGGGAGAACTTTGCAAATGTAGCAGCGCCGGGACTAAGCAAAAATAATTATTTGGTTGTTGTTGTTTTTTTTTAAAAAAAGAGCGAGCGAGATATGCAGCTCCAAGAACTGGAATCAAATCAAAAAATTAACGTGGTGTTTTCCCATTTTCTACCACAAAAAAATGTGTAAGGGGTTGGGGAATTCTTGAAGGAATGTATTACAGGTAGTCCTCGACTTACAAACAGTTCATTTGGTGACCGTTGAAAGTTACAATGGCACTGAAAAAAGTGTCCATTTTTTCACATTTATGACCGTTGCGGTATCCCTGTGGTACACTGATCAAAATTCAAATGCTTGGCAACTAACTCATAGTTATGACAGTTGCCCAAGGTCATGTGATCTTCTGATGAGCCGATGATGGGAAAACCAGATTCACGTAATAACTGTGTTACTAACTTAACAACTATGACAAGAAAGGTTGTAAAATGGGGCAAAACTCACATAACAAATGTTTCATTTAGCAACATAAATTTTGGCCTCAATTGCGATCATAAGTCAAGGACTATCTGCATACTTAGGTGGGGGAGGAATTGTCATTGCCTGTTTTTCTGTTGCTCTGGGTTTTTTTCCAAGCATAAAAATCTTCTCTAGCATCCTTATGTATTCAGATTATTCAAGTTTATGCATCAGATTATTCAAGATTTAACAGGCCAGTGAGCAGACTAGTGTACTGTTATCAGGCCCTGAATCCCATTTTCATTTTATGGTCCAAGGAATTGACAAGACTTTCTCCTTCACAAATTCACAGCCAAAAAACTCTTTCTCTCTACCTTTTTTGTGGTCTAGCCTTCCATTGCCTCATCCATACTTCCTGAAAAGGAGAGAGGTCAGATATGTGTCAGAGTCAGATGTTCCTTGGATATATGTGTCATGTTCTTTCCTACTGGTTTCAAAGGGGTGTTAAACACTATATGGCAGAATTCATATATAACATGTCAAAAGCAAAACACAAAGCAAACATTGCTTTATTAACGTGCCAGCTAGAAGCAAAAAAGATAAATTAGAAACCTGTGTGGCCTCTTAATATAATCCAAAAGCCAGAAAAATAATATGCTAATGTTACCTAATGAAGCAACCATTAGGTAGAAACAGAATTATTTGTGCAGCTGTCGTCTGGCCAACATTCTAAACTAATTTGGCTAGGATTTGTATTTTTGCATCTTATGTGAACTTAGATATTGTAATGTGCTTAGTTTGTGGTGCAATCTGCTGTAGAACTCCAGGGGGATGGATAAGCAACGTTAAAAATAACAAAAGTTTGAAACGATGTGTGGATGCAGCCAATATCTGTAATTCTCAACTCTGAAGGAAGCTGTTTGGAAGAAGCTTTTTGGCAAGTATCATTTATAGTGGAGGGGTGAGAATAGTTACATCTGTTGCAATTTTTCCTTTGGCTCAGCAGTAAATTGTGCAAGAGTTCTACCCTTTGCATCTGTCTTTCCTGCAGTAGGAATGTTAGAAAGCCAAACGTGCATTGAAAAAATTATTGCGATTAATCATTTGTTTGTTAGATTTATATTGAATCTTTTATTCAGGAATTGAAGACAGCATCAGCTTAAAAAAATAATAAATTTATTGTCCCATAAACTTTCTTCGGCCACAGAGTAGTTAAATCAGTTGCACATAGAAGTGTCTTGAGAAACAAATGTGTGTAAAAGAGAGTTAGGATGGTGGTGGTGAACAAAACTGAGAAGGGGATGTTAAAGAAGGAAAGGAAAGAAGTGTTAAAATTTTGAAACTGACTAAAAATCACAATTTTGGGCATGGTATTACCGGTACTAGTTTTCCTCTTGAACTGATTGGGATAACCACCAACGTACTTTTTTTTTTTTGCTTTGATTTATATGCCGCCCTTCTCCGGAGACTCAGGGCAGCTTACAATGCGTTAAGCAATA
>JANHZT010005371.1:43352-53703 GCA_032468215.1 Stegonotus admiraltiensis
CATAACCATCTATAGAATCTTATCTGCCTTTTGTGCTTTAACTCTCCTTTTACTTAATTAAATATTAACATGTTTCTAAATTCACTAAATTCACTATATTCGTTCATTTATGCTTTTCATTTTTCTTGCTTTCTTTTGAGACTTTTGTTTCATAAATCATCAACATCTCTTCTAGTCATCATCCCTCTCTGCTTTTTTTCTCCAATTTTTACTATTTTTCTAACTTTCAGTAAGGTAAAGTGGAAAAGATGTCAAAATTAAACATACACAAGTGGAATCTAAAACAAAATAGTACAGAATTGATTTCTCTGTTGTTATGCCAATCACAATAGTACAGGTAGTCCTTGACTTACAACAGTTCATTTAATGACCTGCTGAGCCTGCCTCCTTCAAAACCCAAGAAAGAAAACCCCTGACTCCATTGAATTAGAGAAGAGGTATTTTTTCTGAGTTTGAAATGATAGCAGCAAAAGAAAAGCAAGATCTAACCCAAAAGGTGCAAAAGTTACATAGTAAGTTTACCCAAATTCCTCCCCCCAGGGACCCAGGATGAATGTCTAATCCCCGTCCCACATGGTATCATGTGGAGCACACCTTCCGGTGTTTTTGTCCATCTGGAGTTTCAGGAAGGTTGACCTTGACTGAAGGTAAACAACTGCATTCAGCAGTGCAGTAATTCGTAAAAGCAAACCTCCCTTTTTCTTCACATGGGCCATCTTCACACCAGCTCTCTTCCCAAACCCCAATGCCATGCCCCCCTCCCCATTACTATGGAAGCCAATAGCAAGCAAGCATCAAAAGGAAAATCCATACTGAAAATCCAGCTGACATTTATTTATTTATTTATTTATTTAATTAATTAATTAATTAATTAATTAAATTTCTATACCACCCTACTCCTGAAGGACTCAGGGCGGTGAACAGCCAAAAATAAAACAATATATATAAAAGTTAAAAGAGATTTAAAAACAAATTAAACAAATTTGGCCCCTCAAAATATTAAAACAACCCACTAAAATTGTACAATACCACCCCTAAAAGGGGGTTAAGCCAGCCCGGCTTGATGAAATAACAAAGTTTTGAGGGCATGGCAAAAAGTACGGAGATCTGGGATCCGTCACATCTCCGGGGGCAGATCGTTCCAAAGGGCAGGTGCCCCCACAGAAAAGGCTCTCCCCCTGGGGGCCGCCAGCCGACATTGTCTGGCTGATGGCACCCTGAGGAGCCCCTCTCTGTGGGAGCGTACTGGCCAGTAGGAGGCTATCGGTGGCAGAAGGCAGTCCCCTAAATTCCCTGGCCCTAAGCCATGGAGCGCTTTAAAGGTGGTAACCAACACCTTGAAGCGCACCTGGAAGACCACCGGGAGCCAGTGCAGCTTGTGCAGGAGAGGTGTTACATGGGAGCGCCCCATCACTCCCATAATCACCAGCGCAGCCGCATTCTGGACCAACTGGAGCCTCCAGGTACCCTTCAAGGGGAGCCCCATGTAGAAAGTCCAGGCGGGACCATTCAAAGTTACAACATCACTGAAGAAAGTGACTTATGACTGTTTTTCACACTTGCCACCATTGCAACATTCCCATAATCACATGATCAAAATTTGGATGCTTGGCAACTGGTTCATATTTATGATGATGGCAATGTCCTGGGGTCATGTGGGATCATCTTTTATGACCATCTGACAAGCAAAATTATTGGGGAAGCCAGATTCACTTAACAACTGTGTGACTAACTTAACTGCAGTGATTGACTTAACAAATCTAGACAAATAATGTCGTAAAATGGAATAAAATTCACTTAACAACTGTCTCACTTAGCAACACAATTTTTTTGCTTAATTGGTCGAGGATTACATGTAATTCCATTATTCTCCCTGCCTGTCTACCCCCAATTTTTTTTAAAAAAACCAAGCATTTTAAGACCTCTGAGTATCTGCATTCCTAACTGAGCTGTTTTTCCTCTTAAGAATACTATGAAATGTTTTTTTCTTAAATATGAAATGGTGAGAAAATAGACTCTTCAACACTTTTACCTTGATGATCTGATATGGAGGAAGGAGGAAGACAACAGATTACAATATGTTCCTGGACTATACTTGTAAATGCTTTGAACCCAATACCAGACCTTAGGTTCCCCAGGTCTCCCCATAGCTGAGATCCCCAACCCAGCTATGGGGAGATGTTTCAATCAAACTTGGAACTGTCACAGAAGAATTTCTTTTCTCAGAGGAAAGCAATGAGGGGGGTGGATATACTTATATTGGCTGCAAACAATTTTTATTTATTTATTTGTATTCTGCATTTATTATTTTTACAAACAGCTCAAGACAGAAAACATATTCAACACACCTTTCTCTTCCTCTGTGAGTTGAATTTGGCTGGGAAAATGGCTGACCCAAGGTCACCCAGCTGATTTTCATGGTTACGGCAGAACTAAAACTCATAGCATCCAGCTTTCTAGGCTGGTGACTTAACCACAAGACCAAATTGGCACTAGGCTAAATTGGAATTGGAATTGGAATTGCTTCAGGAGGACAATATGACAAAGATAGCTCTAACCTAATGTTTAAATCACTACATCCCACTGTATACCGTGCTTTCCCGAAAACAAGACCCTATCTTATATTTTTTGAACCGCAAAATAAGCGCTTGGCCTTATTTTCGGGGAGGTCTTATTATTTTGGGTATTATTTTGGGGTGGAGGAAGATGGGGCTTCTCTTGCCTTCTTACCTGATTTCCAGCTCTGCATTTAAATATTTTTGGAAAGGGCTTATTATCAGGGGGAGGCTTATTTAAGCACATGCGCGCAAAAGCCTGATTGGGCTTATCATCAGGGGATGTCTTATTTTCGGAGAAACAGGGTACACCATAAGAACACATTGAAGAAAAGCAGGATGTAAGCATGATTAGCAACAGTCATCACGAAGGAGAATTTCTTTGTTATATTCCTTCTTGAGGGCCTTTGAATTTGTCGGTTTGTAGGATTCTCATCTAGGTAAACCTAGAGTTCTACAACAAGAATTGAATTATAATTCCCAGAATATTTCATCATAGACTTGCCAATGGGAGTTGTAGTTCATCAGTATCTTGATAGGCCACAAATTTCCTATTTAGTCTGCCTGTAGAACACTGTTGGTTTTTTATCTTATCCCTATTATTTGTGTAATATTTTTTTAAAAATCATATAGCCATGCTCAAAAAATCAAGCTTGTCTTATAGCTATGGTCAATAACATATCGATTACCTTTTAATGAATGTCATTTGCTCCAATGCTGGAGGTTTTATAAGAAGAGATTGGACAACCATTTGTCTGAAATGGTATAGGATTTCCTGCTGGAGTAGGGGATTGGACTAGAAGACCTCCAAGGTCCCTTCCAACTCTGTTATTCTGTCTATGTATTAAATATATACGTAATGAATTTTTTAGGGTGTCACAAGACTTCTACTATTAGGTTTGCCTAATTTGAATCTTCTTCCAAGTATAATTTATATTATTTCATTAGTAGCTCTGATTAGAATTGCTAAATCAATAGTAAACACCCAAGGCAGTCATTTTCATAATGAGGAAGATCTTTAAACATCCTCTTGTGATTTGCTTTAATAGTAAAAAGGCTAATAAGTTTTTTAATTCATAAATTATTCTGAAAGCCAAGTTGGGGAGGAAGTTCAAAGTATATTTTGTCCAAAATTGTTACAGAAGTTTCATCTATATTATTCATCTATGTATTATTACACCAGAGTGTACCATGAAAATTTTGCATGCTATACAATCTGTGTTAGTTCTTGCAATTCCGAGAACGAACAATTTTTGCCTGTTATGTTGCTTTGGAATTATTTGGCAGCAGTATCTGCCTTAGTCAACAGAACAACCCATAAACTACTTAGGTGTTAGTCTTTTGTTTTGAACACTTACTCTTGAGCACTAAGATGCAAGAAAACAACCAAGCTCAGTGAGCACCAAGAATAATCTTCTAATATTACAGAGATTTTAACTTCATTTTGGGAATTTCTGTATTTATACTTTAAATTTATTATCTGCATAATAATATAACACTGTGACTTTCTCTCCTACCATTCCTAAAATATAAACATCTTTCTGTCCAAAGAATGTTACTGAGTATTTAGGAGATATGGAGCCAAGTTAATTTTTTAAAAAAATTCTTTCCTGGCATGTCTTTTGCCCCCATTTTTTGTAATAGGACTGGGGCAGTTTTATACAAAAGATTAAGTACAGTAGGTATGTAGCAAATTCTATTTGGTGGCAAGAAGCTTTAAAGCTCTATACTATTAAAATATTAATTTACTCAGAATCTTGTCCGACCTAGAGTCTTGCAACTAGTCTACTAGTTTTTTAAGTTGTTTCATCTCTACTTTGCTTTTTGTATCTTTATTCTTGTGCAATTTTGATTAAATAATCTATCAAAATGTGTACATTTAAAAAATAAAATAAAGGGTAAAAAAGGAAGGCACTGTTCATCGCCCTAATCAACACAGCTAATTTCTATATGTAGAACCAATATGTAGGGATGGAGAGAGGGAGGAATGCAACTTTAAGACTGAATGCTCAGATGTATAAAAGTAATTGACTTTCCAATTACTTTCCAATGAAAGTGGTCCACGCTGCATCTTACTCACTTCAGGATGAAAGCCTGAAGTCCGAGATCTACAAACTCCATTGGAAAGTGACCAAACAGGAGAAGAAGCTCTACAGCATGGCCAGGCGCCTGTATTCCACCAACCAACTCAAAGAAAACATGAAGAGGGTCATCATAGATCAGTTGGCGTTAACCCACAATGTTTTAAAAAAGGTCAGAGGAAACCTTGGAGTTCATCCATCAGACAACAAAGCCACACCTTCCAGCCTCATCAAGAAGAGGGTTTAAGTGAAGGCTGGGGGGGGGGAGGGGGCTACAATAAAGACCCATTTTCCTTTGCCACAAAAAAAAAAGTAATTGACTTCCCATTTTCTCTTGTTACATCCAGGATACCCTTTAATTTTTTTCATTTTTGTTCACTAAATCAGGACTGGGGGGGGCGTGGGGGAAGCAAAAGTAGCTCCATGGTACAGTGGGGACTTAAAAATTAAATTATTTTCTACATTTCTACATTTTAACTGATTCGTTTTATTTTTTGCAGGAGAAATAGGACCATTATAAGTTGACTCCTAGTATATAACATGCTAGCCCTCAGGCCCAGTCTAACAAGCTGAATTCATACAACCCGCCCCGCAAGTCATAAACTAGCTATATTTTAGATTAACATAATGAACAAATAGTCTCATTTACAGACTAACAGAATTGGAAGGAGACCCTACACCATTTCCAACAGAGGGCTGTCCAGTCTCTTCTTGAAAGCTTCCAGGGATGAAGCTCCCACAACTTCCGAAGGCAACTTCTGTTCCATCGGTTGATTGTTCTCTCTATCAGAAAATTCCTCATTTCCAGGTTGGTTTCTCCTTGATCAGTTTCCATCCATTGTTCCTTGTCTGGCCTTTGGGTGCCTTGGAAAATAGCTCAACCCCCTCCTCTCTGTGGCAGCCCCTCAAGTATTGGAAGACTGCTATCCTGTCTCCCCGTTCCTTCTCTTCACTAGACTAGCCATGCCCAGTTCCTGCAACCGTTCTTTGTATGTTTTAGCCTCCAGTCCCCTAATCATCCTGGTTGCTCTTCTTTGCACTCTTTCCAGAGTCTAAACCTCTTTTTTATAGTGTGGTGACCAAAATTGGTTGCAGCATTCCAGGTGTGGCCTTACTAAGACTTTACAAAGCGGTACCAATACTTCAATGAGGAGATTGGGACTGACTGATTTATGGGTGATTTGCAATCCATTGGCAAAGATGTTCTGATTATCTTAACTATGTCACAAATTCCATGATTCAAGTAGGAGAACCAGGAGTGGATTTAAGGGGGAGATCCCCCTTAGTCTCATTGAGATCAACTAGTCCTTCTGCATCAGGCTCTGTATGCTAGTTCCTCCGTCTGAATAGGGCCTAGGAAAAACGTCTCCGTTCCCTTTCCCCCATCTTTTCCGACCACACTAGCGAGACCTCGATCGCTGGCGGTTCCCGGCGGAGCAAATCCACGTTTGGTCCCCCACTCTACCCGCCGGGATCCGCTGGAGGTCGCTCGCTCCCTCCCTCTCCGACGAAGCCTCCACGGAACGCCGGCTCCCCGTGGAGAAGCGAGGGCTCTTTCACACGCCAAGAGCCGGAGCGGGCAAGTCGTCAAAGGAGCGGCCTGCCCAGCCACTCCTTTTCACCGCTTGGGGCGGCTTTGCCTGCGCTCAGTAGCAACAAGTCTCCGAGTGGGAAGCTCCGCCCCGCCAGGAACCCGGGAGCCTCCGAGGTGGCGAGAGCAGCAGCCGGCGACGGAGCGAAGCAGCCGGGGACTCCGAGGGCGCGCGCTTCTTGCTTTTGCGGGGCTGGCGAAGCGCTGCGGCCCCGGCTCCGCACCGGGGGCCGCTTCGGAACTGTCCCGGTGGAAGGAATGACAGGTAACGTCGTCGGTGCGGAGAAATGTGGCTCCGCTTTCCCATAGAACCGGGAATGGTGCTTGGAGGGGTGGCGGGGGGAGAAGGAGAGCTTCGTTGGGATGCAGGCAGGCTCCTGCTTTTTCTGTTGAACCGATGGATGATTTATCGAGATTCCGCCTTGCTACCTTCTTCCCCCCCTCCCTTTCTTTGGTAAAAGTTGCTTTGCTTCGAATAACACATTGATCCAGCAGGTGCAGTTCTGGCTATTGTGAGACAGCGCTTCTAAAAAAAAGGCTCACCTGGCGTCTTTGGGGGGGGGTCTTCCCACAATTAGACGAGGGGCTTAGTTGCCTGCTTTGACTTCGTGCGGTCTTAAGAGTGGGTACCATATTGAACGTAGAAACCCGGGGCAAAGGGAACAAAGCTCTTTTATCAAGTTTAGACCAACCGTATTGTTGTAGGCTAGCGGGATTTGCATTTACAAACAGGTTTTCTGTGTGGCCTGAAAAACATTACTTTTCCATTTTGCCCACAATGAAAAGTTTTGTGCAAGTTCAAGTCTTAAATGCATTTCTAAGAATTTCTATCAGAGGCAGATCTCGTAAAGTTATCCATCTCCAGCAGATGCGGTATTGTTATTATTTAAACCCCACTGGGTAACAATGTTTACTTTTCCGTATTTCCCAGTAAGGAGTTCTGTGTGACTCAGAGGCTTGTGTTACAGCAGCCATTTTCTACCTTTAGCACAAGAGCAGCTCCTTAATTGAAATGTAGTAGAATAGGTCTGATTTAGGACTTGTCTGCACTGGTGCCATAAAACATGTTAAACTTGATTTCACAGTAAAATTCATGCCTGTTTCACCTATGCTATCTGCCTTAGGCATACCTGAAAATCAGTTCATGTTTGGAAATCGCTGACTTAAAAAAAAAAGGACCAAGGTAGGTTTCAATTATTTTTATAGTGCAACCAGTTGAAATACAACAAACTTTTAAGAGGACAAAAGGAAATTATATATTGTAAGCCAATTATCTATCTCCCTGCTGCATTGTGCCATTTGTTAGAAAATCAGAACTGATTCCTTTTCCCACATCCTCCTTGATTTCTAAAGGCATTTATTGTGAGGACTTTAGCCCTGTGGAACGCAGTTTTCATTTGTCAACCTGGATTGTGGGGAAAATCAAATGTTCAATTTTGTTAAATATATTTTATAAAGTTTTCTTAGCATAATTTACCACCTTTTCTTGTTACCTAGACATACGATATTAACATAAATGATTTTGCATAGCGTGCCAGTATAAAAATACAACAAACAAATGAACAAAATAAAACCGTTCTAAACTGCAGCATTTTTGTCATATCCTCATGACTGACTGTCAGTGGAAGCTTATAATTCTTCAAATTGCTTTGTTATTTGTTGTAGAGAAAATAAAGACTCCAGTAAGTTAAAAAAAATGTATATTTTATCCCTTGTTGTAGTTAGTTCTCTTATCTTGTCTGGCAGGGTGATTGCTACTGCTATTTCTTTGTGTCAGGTGTGAGTAAGTGATCCATTATCTCGGTGCAAAAACATAGAGGTGTTTCAGCTCCCCAGAAGAAGGCTTACTATAACCCCATATGAGTCACTGCTATGGGCTTGCACCTTGCTGATTAGCATCTGCTTTGTTTCATGTGTGTATTATGTGTGGTTGCATCATTTAATTGCCCTGACGAAGAAGCACAGAAAAATCACCTGTTTTCAGGAAGCCTCATATTGCATTTGGAATTGCTCTTCTGCTCCCGTTTGGAGAATACAGGCAATTTCCTTTCCACATGTGTATGAATTAAGCAATCAATATAGAATAGAATAGAATTTTTTATTGCCCAACTGTGATTGGACACACAAGGAATTTGTCTTGGTGCATATGCTCTCAGTGTACATAAAAGAAAAGATACGCTCATCAAGAATCATAAGGAACAACACTTAATGATAGACATAGGGTACAAATAAGCAATCAGGAAATAGAAATTCAGTAGAGCCAGAGATTGCTGATACAGGTCTGTATGAGTGACCAAGTGGTCTTGTTTTTTTCCAGTTAATAGTTGCTCCAGAGTCTTCTCATAGTGAGGTCCAGCAAATAGCTCTCGTGAAGGAGTGTGACTACTTTTTCTTTACATCTGCTGAAATTAATGGTATGTGAGTGAATAAGTGTCCTTCCACATTTAATTGGAAGGGAAGAAATTGTATCATTAGCTGGACTTTTGCACTCAAGGTGGAGATATGAGTTACGGTATATTTTATGCTGTGCCTGTCTAAAGAAGTAGGGAATGCCAAACGTGTTCATTGCTTCAGCTTATATGCAAGCTGTATTAATAAAATAATGGCTTTATTTTAAAAATACCTAGAAGAGGGGCAGCAGTGAACCTTTATTAGCAAGTCTATGTGCTTGTTGAGGAAAACAAATCTTCCTTTTCTAGTCTCTGATTTCAGGAAGGTTTACAACAATTAAATGCAATAAAATAAGTTTTAACCACATAAACATCAAATAAAAAATTCATGCATATAGTTGAACACTTGGGAGAACCTGTAGACAGACTGGGATTTGCCATTCATAAGTGATTTGAGTTATTTTGTAACCCAAATAAAAATAACTGAACGAGATTGTCCTTGGATGGAACGAAGCAAGTGGTAGAATAAGGCTGCATGCTTTTTAAAGGAATTGGCTGCATAAAACTATTGCATAAAGTCTATAGCTTTAGAGCTTCATTACTTAAATGCTATGTAAATTCTCTCGGCATCTGTTCACTCAGCCTTGCCATTTTGAGGGTAAGATGATGTTACAGTATATTAACGTGTAAATGGGAATTACTGCCACTGTACTTGGCAGTGAAGGTGATGGAGGAAATCATCAAACTGAATTCCCTCAGTAAAAAGATCTTTTAAATGCATAACCTGCTCACCAAGTCTTTCCCTTTCTCTCAAAGTGGACCAAGAGTGCTTTTCTTTGTTTGCTTGTAGATGCTATTTAAATTTAAGTCCTGTTTGTTTGATAAAACTTGAGTTTCCATACGGATTAGTAAAAGTTTTGGAAGTAAAAATATTTCCCTCAAACACTTAGTTTTAGAAGGCAGAAACTGAAATAATTTGACATGCTTTATGTAACCTTCTGTTGTAATTATGATAAAATGTGACTATAGGATTCCCCAAAGAGTCTGCTTGCATGAAGTGAGGCCTAGTGTGCTGACCCTGAGAAGCATAATTTAAACCTAGAAGAAATGTGGAAAAAAATAAAAATAAAATTGGAAATGGAAATGGAAATGGAAATAAATATAGTGGTAGAAAATAGGGACAGTGTCACAAAGTAACCAGTGAGAGTTTTTATTTAATTTATATTCTACCTTTTTAATAAATAACTCAAGATGGTACATTTACTTTCTATTCTTTCTTCTTCGCATTTTCGCCACAACAGCTCTGGACGAATTGCTAAGATAGTTACACAAAGTGGCTGTATAGAAGAGGTTTGAGGATTGTGTTACAAACTAACTAAAAGCAATCATCTCTGTGATGAAAAATGATCCAGTAATATGGAAAAATATTAGAAAAGCAGACTAGAAATTAAAATAATGGTATCATAATGCTATAAGTGTATATGTTTATTTGTGTACATATCTATGAATATGCAGTGATATATACAATATTATATATGGGTTAGGTTACCCTGTTTCTAAAAGAATGCCTTAGGGCCGTGATGGCGAACCTATGGCACGGATGCCACAGGTGGCACATGGAGCCATATTGGTAGGCACGTGAGTGTTGCCCTAGCTCAGCTCCAGTGCACATGCACGCACCAGCCAACTGATTTTCAGGCCTTCCGGTCCCACCAGAAGTTGGGAAACTGGCTG
>JANHZT010005371.1:53803-71079 GCA_032468215.1 Stegonotus admiraltiensis
GTTCGATTTATATGCCGCCCTTCTCCGGAGACTCAGGGCGGCTTACAATGCGTTAAGCAATAGCCTTCATACTTAGTGTGAAGTATGGCCCCCCCTAAGCGGTGTACTTTTTTATACGAAGTCAGCTTATTGCCCCCACAATCCGGGTCTTCATTATTATTCCTTCATTTGACCCTGAGCATAAAAATCCCAAATTGATTCCAGTCATCACAGTCCCATCACTTCTTCAGACAAGATTTGTCACAGGCAAGAGTCCCTCATTTCAAACACAACATGGACAATTGGTTAACATTTGTTTATTCTATCATTCTTCAATTTTATGTAACTTGTAAAAATGCGCAATTTTCCATTTCTACTTTACTGAAATAGATAATCCCAAAACTTTTACCTGGGAAACCCAAATGAACAAACCCAAACACATCTCTTTGTCAGATAAGGGAAATGAGCATTAAGAAGAAATGTAAGAAAGAAATCAAAGTTATAGTATTAAACCTACTTCTGAGAACTATAGTCCAATCCTATCTAGAACAACTAGGTGGCTCAGTGGCTAAAACACTGAGCTTGTCGATCAGAAAGGTTGGCAGTTCGGTGGTTTGAATCCCAGATCTCCTGCGTCAGCAGGGGGTTGGACTAGATGACCTCCAAGGTCCCTTCCAACTTTGTTACTGTTATCATCATGTAGTCCTTTTTCAGCCTCTTCTGCTAACTAAAATGGTTCAAATGAAATATCAAGAAGTGCAGATTTCAGTATTATCTATATCAGAGGTGGGGTGTCTGGTGGCCTGCCCTCATGTTGGATTGTAGCTTCTATAATTCTTTTTCCCTGTTCATTCTTGCTAGGATTGATAAAATATCCATAAAATCCAGTCTGTCTGCTCTGCTCTGTAATCTCTCAAATATGCTTCAGTAAAATAGACATCAAGATTTTACTCAATTATTTTTTTCTCTGTATATGTTAGAATTTCTGTATCAGAGTTCACGCTCCAATGATTAAATCAAGCAAATTGTGATAAAAAAAATTTCAACAGTAAATAGGTTGCCAAAACAACTAACAAAATGTATCAAAAGACTGGCAGTGAATACAATTTGCTATATCTTAAGGAACATTTTCAGCTATCAAACACCATCACATACTCTAACACAATGATCCCAGAGTCAAAAATAATCAAGATTTCCCGTAAATCCTGTAATACCTCAGAAGGTTTTATTCTTCTCGTTTTATTTGTGGGACTAGGTGCAGCATAATCAGTCTCTGTTACACAATAATGACATTGTCAGATTCTGTTATATGAATTTTCCCCAAAAGTCTATTCTTCCTTTCTCAGTGCTCTTATATGGTCTTTTTATGACACAAGTTGCTTCTATCATCACATAAGATTAGACAGTCCCAACTACTGTGTAATATGAAACATAAGGATAAATGACGTGTCCATTGAGGAACTGACAATGTCATTGCCCTGTTTACTGCCAGATATGATAAATCCCATATTAGCTTACACCAACCTTTAATTCTTTAATTCCTATCTGACTTAAGTTCCAAGAGGTTCTTTCCTTGAACCTTAGTGCTGAAAATTATGTTCTATTGTCAACATTTATGGTTTTGACAGAGATAGTAGCCCAATCAAGACAACATGAGCTCCTAGCTGACTCAGAATCTCATTAAAAACAAATAAAGCTAAAACCCAGGGTTATCCTCTCTGGTTTTTATTACTATTCCCACATGCAAAATTGATAACCTTGTTTTTAAGACTCACTTGGAAGCATTAATCAATAGCAGTAGAATCGTCCCTAAGGCTGATCAGTAACATACATCTTCCTACAGTTTAATTTATTTTCCACTACAGTAATTATTTTCCCGAAGAATAATCTTAGAAGACTTCTGCAGATATGGTGTCTCTCTAAAAAGTATCATTTGCAAAATGAGGAGCTAGATTCAGGAATATGCATGCCTCCCCTGATTTCTCCCTGGTGCAATTTTCCACTCCCTTCTATGAGTGATTTTAGCACTATATCTACACTGACACTAATCTTGTCCATTTTAACCAGCAAATTCATAATTGAAGGATGCCTCCTGATTTTCAAGAACCCAGAAATGAGTGATTACAATTTATACAATTGAGTGGGTTCATACAACATACTAAGTCACAAACTAGTCAATCATGGTTTCACCAATGTGATATACAATCTAAATGATAATGAAACAGTAATGTATTAACAAAAGAACATTCCAAGTTGCTTGTCAAAACTATCAGGGACAGTCCTCAAGAAAGGCATATAGTGGCTTTTGATATGATGCTAAGCTTCATGCAAGCAAACCAAACCAGTTTAACTCTACTGAAGACAGAATAGCGTTTTTATTTACTTATTAATTTAATATGCCACCCATCTCACAATCAAGTGACTCTAGGTGGCTTACAATAAGAACAGCATGTCACTTATTTATGGAAGACATAATCCAGTGTCTTCTCACCATCACATAATTCAATCTGTTCCATGGTGAAACAAGTTTATAGAGTATCTTTCATATTCTTCAGCCACCCCCTTCCTCTTATATAATACCAAAGTAGTACTGTATTGCTTCCTCAATATTGGGATTTAGACTCTGGCACTGAAACTGCCTTGGTCATCCTACTAGATTATCTTTATGAGGTGAGAGATAGGGGACTGCAGTTTGGTTGATTCACCTGAACCTTTTGGTGGTTTTTAATACCATTCATCTTGAGTAGCTCCTTTCTTACTTGAGTGGCCATCTCTAGAAGAAGTGGAGGGGTTTTTGCTCATTTCCATGGCATTTATATTTTGGTTCTACAAAGGACAATTCCATCCCCTACATTAAAATCACTTGAGTGGAAACATTCTAGTTAAATTTCATCAAGATATTGATGACACACAGCTCTTTCTTCTTTTCATCAGATCCAACTGTGGAATGGAGTTACTGAATCAGTCTTATGGATGGGAGGCAGAAGCAGGCTTTTCTAATGATAATTACCCAACTTTGGAATATCCTGTCCAACATGGTGTGCTTGGTGTTTTATTATATTTTATACCAGTATTTCTCACCATGCTGACTGTGCAATTCTGGGACTTGAAGTCCACCCATCTTAAAGTTGCCAAGGGGGGGAAAAACCATTGTTTTATATTATGTGTTAATATATAGTAAATTTATTATTTTGCTTATTAATTTGTTTTGCTTACTGAAAATAGCTTTGATATTTTTTTTAACTGAGAGGAGATCTATACATGGCAATAGATAAACAGAGAGATGGATGATAGACAGACAGACATATAGGAAAAGTGCAGAAAGATTTATTCCTCCTAATGGTCTACATGTCTATTTGGAAGATATATGCAAAAAGGAGTCCTGAGGAAATAATGATGCATTCCATGAAAATGAATTGTGAAGTGTGTTGGTGTTTAACTTATCCAAATAATTCTTCAGGATAACAAGGAGAGGAATATTTTTTACATGTTCATATGTTAATTATAAGGATATGATTTTTAGGAATGTATATGCCCCTCTTCCTGTTCTCAACACAGAATCTATCTTAAACAAAACTGTTGCCTATATGGATTTCTAGCTAAAGGAAAGGTCCTTCTGCTATTCCCTATTTTGGAAGTAGGCATGTTCTCTATATCATATACCCGTGATGGCGAACCTATGGCACGGGTGCCACAGGTGGCACGCGGAGCCATATTGGTGAGCATGCAAGTGTTGCCCTAGTTCAGCTCCAGCGCGCACCAGCCAACTGATTTTCAGGCCTTCCGGTCCCACCAGAAGTCAGGAAACTGGCTGTTTCTGGCCTCCGGAAGGCTTCCGGGGGGAATGGGGAAGGCTGTTTTTGCCCTCCCCAGGCTCCTAGAAAGCCTCTGGAGCCTGGGGAGGGGGAAAAACAGGCCTACCAGGCCCACCGTGCCATTGCGTGCCAAAAGCAGGGGGAAGTGTGGTGGGGTCACATGTGCATGCGTGGGAGGGCGGGGTGCATTGAATTATGGGTGTGGGCACCCGCATCCGCGACCCCCCCCGCAACCCCCGCTTTTGGCACACAACAGCAAAAAGGTTAGCTATCACTGCCTTAGGGTTTGGAAAAGTTATAGAAATGGACAATGAAAAGCATGATTAAAGTTGATAAAGCTGCACTATAGTGAGGAAAACATGACTTGTGGAGAAGAGGGATATATTTAATAAAAATATACTTCTCTGCTCTTTTCACATCATAAAAGTTTCACAAAGCGTTTTTCCCCCCCTCTCAAAATCCTAGAATTTATTTTGGAAAAAAAATCAGCTTTTTGTACTAGAACATAAGGTACTGTTTCAACCCATGTGTTGCTAATTTTTGGTATTTACCACCACAGGATGTGATAGCCAGTACAGCCAAGACTAGATAGAAAAAGCGTTTAAAATTCTAAATTGGTTTTTCTTTTATTTCTTTGTTATATTTATTTCCTAAATCTTATGTAAGAACTCAGGTGGCATGCCTAGTAATCTTTTCTACATTCCCCCACCCCAAACAGCTGTGTAAGGGCAGAATTAGATTGCTCTGAAATCACTCGGCATCTGTGGCTGATTGTGGATTGGGGCTAGTTCTCCCCAGTCTTGCTTTGGCTGCTATTTCATATTATCGTTTCAATAGTGATATGAGTGGCATATAGATTCCATAAAAAAATAAAAATATTGACAATTTTGGACATAGTAGCTGTGGAGGTAAGGGTTGGATTTGGACTGCCATTCCACATGGAGATTTAATTCCTCCATCTCTGAGCAGCAGCCATGAATAAATTATATTTCAGAGAATATTCCTCTATATGTTTGCTTTGTTTGAAACATTTTGATACTCCCAGTATCAAAGATGATGATGCTATGCATCTCCAGTACATTTAGTGAAATAATAAAAACTCTTTAGTATGAGAATATATAGGGAAAAAAGGCATACCTGCAGAATGTCTATAATCTATTCTACGATGTTAAAATAATTGTAAAGATATAAAGCAACAAAACATTAATCTATATTAAAATATTGATATTTGTGGATACTTGTGATGAGTAATAAAGCAATGCATCCATAAAATGCTGAATACCAAGGTAAAGAAGAATGCATCCAGCATATGCCTAAAATAAGATTGACTCATGTTTTGTCATTTTGGGAGGATGTCCATAATAGAAAAGGCTTTCTACTTGAAGGAAAACAAATTCCTAGCTTAAGGCATCCTTTAGCTGAAGTCCAGTTTAAAGCATATTATATATATGTAAATGCAAAAATATATAGAGAGAGCATGCTATGCATGTGTGCATAGGAATCTTGCTCTTCTAGAATTAGCATTTGGCCAGCAATTTGAGCTAGCACATAGATCAGTCAGTCTTCCCCATGGTAGCACCAGTGTGAGTTGCTGTAGAGTTGAGCAGTGCCAAAATTGAATTAAGTGAATAAGTAAATAAATGTTTTGAGAGAGCAATTATCTCTAAATGTGTGTTAAATCTGTAAATGTATACATGCAAATAATTTGTGCTTGGAATCGTACAACCTGGCAGGCCAAAGCCAAATTAATGTAAAAGGAAGTGAGACTAAGTTAGAAGAGCCAATGTGGTGTTATGGTTAAATGTTGGATGAAGAGTTGGGAGGCCCAAGTTCTGTTCTACCCTCAGCTGTGAAAACTCTCTAGGGGATTTTCTCTAAGCCCAGCTTATCCACAGACTTGCTGTGGGGAAAATAGAAGGCAGAGCTGTATATGCTTCCATCAGCTCCTGGATGAAAGGTGGGATATAAATGAACAAACCTTCAAAAGTGCCTTAACTTCATCAGCTTTGCAGCTGCCTAAACCTTCAAGGGAGGTCCAACTCTCCATCCTGTGACTGGCAGAATGCTGGTTGGTATCAACGGAAAGACATCCTTTCTGAGACGAAATTACTGTATGGAATGATCCCCCTTCTGTGATAATGCTGGTTCCCTCCCATATTGATATATTTAGACAGTTCCTAAAAATACATCATTCTATGTTGGTCTTCCCATCAGTAACAATATATATATATTATTTTTATAATATTATTATTTTTACTCTGTTCCTTTTTTATCTTGATTTTTAACCACATCGTTTGATTATAAGTTTAAAGTTTTTTAAAATAAAAAGTGCCACAGAAATAATTTTAATAAAATAAAACAATAAATAGCCATGATTCGTGAACATTAATTGGCTGGCCACTATGGTTTTTTGCTAGTTCTTTGAGCACCAGTGTTCTCCTTGCAGCAGGTGGTTCGGCGATCTGGTAGTGACAGCATAGCGTAGTTCCGCCCACCTGGCTGGATGTCATTACTTCCTGAGCATGCCTGTTGAAAGCCAATAAAAATGATGACTGAAACTTGTCGTTTATGCACTACTATAGGACTGGGTGAGATTTTTAAATTAATATGTATGTCCCAACCACAAAGAGGTAGTCTTCCAGCTTCTTAATCAACTTATACTGTAACACTGCTTCAAAAAATAAGTTGCAGAAGCGTAGGACAAAAAGTTTGTTTGCCTGTAACGGAGATTGGGTCAAGGTTAGGCTGTAACCTTTGTATGCAAATAAGTTGATATGTTCTCCATCTTTAGCCCTTATAATTAGTGGTTGAGAGATATTGGCACTTTAAATGCAGGTGGTAGAGAAGTTAATCTGTCACTGTAGTATCAAGATAGGTCAACTTAGAATCTTCATATTGTTGTGTACAAACTAGAGAAATAAATATGGTTTACTTTGCTTCTTCCCTTATCTGTACCTGTAGTTTTGACATGCTCATACTTCATTAGATCATGATTAGAATTATGGAGTTGGTAAACTACTATTTGTTGTTCCTGAACTCTTTTACATCTGGATTCACGAGTTTGTGGGCACCATGCTTCTGTGTGATGTGTTTGGTTCTGAGACTTTCATTCGTTCAATATTTACTCTTCAGTCATGTTTTGGGTGCTGTTTATGATATGCAAGTGGATTAGGTTGGAATAAGATTATCATTCAGATACAAATTTAATTTATTGAGGAGGAGGAAATGAATTAAACATTAGACTAAAGAATAAAATTGGTCTTATGCTTTAGACTGGAGTATAGGTTCGGAAAAGACTGAAGAGCCCTACATTTGTCAGCACTATATCTGTTTAGGCAAGTTGCTTCTTATTAGCTACTTAACAGAGGTGTCAAACAGGAAGTAGATGAGAGCCAGTTTGACTGGGTTAGAGGAACTTCTTTTGAAAATTTAGCAGAATTGTTTTGAACCCCTGTCTTTGGGTTAAGCTATGTGCTTGACAAGTCAATGGGAAAGTATGATTGTTCCACGTAATGTAAAAAGAAATGATGCAAAATATGCAAATGTACATGTATCTGGATTTGGGATATAAATGAAATTGAAAAGTATATTAGGAATTTTGAAAACATGTTCGGGATTTTGTCACAGAAGAGTTGCCATGGTGAGCATGTCCAGTCCAAGAAGGCAAGTTGGTGAAATTGCTCTCTCACTATCCTGCCCTGCTCAGTTCTCCTTACCTTTCTAACTTATTTTAATATTTTTCCCATTGAAAAGTAGGCATAGTTACAAACAAAGCACTGGATTATATTGCCTCCACTTTTCATTTTTATAATGCTCAGAGGCATGTTTGCCAAAAAACACTTATGTGGTCATATCACATGAAAAACCAACACATGAAATCAAACCTAATGTAAAAAGCAGGCTGTGACACAGAATGTATTGTTCTAATTTAAAAGGTGAAAGATCCCATAGAAGTAGTTCTTTAGCCTTAATTGAACATTCTTTTGTGTCCTATTTGTCACAAGCAATAGTTTTACTTACTCATTTTACTCATTCAGTTACGCATATTGAATTCTGTCAACGCACAGATTTCAGGTTTTTCTCTGCCTACATGGATTCTTTAATACCGTATATTGAATACATTGAGCTATTTGTGTTGTGTGGTACTAAATATTTGTTTTTCCATCTTTGGATTTACAAAGCAGTTGGCAGGTGCTTGATGCTGCTGTGTGTTCAAACAATAGCAGCATGAATCTTTCTGATAGAGAGAAGAGAAAAAAAGTAAAGTTAATTTGTGTGCCCAACCATCACTTTGCCAGCATTATTTTATGTTATGTTCTTTGCTTAATCTGATTCATTTTAAAGGCATGCAAGCTAAAACAATTGTTAACAAAACCCCTTTTTCTATTAAAACAATTTACCATGTTTACACAATGCCTTTGTTTTTCACTTTCAGGCAAGCAGAGATAATTCAATGTAGGCTTTTGCTGTGGGGAATTTTTTTTATATGCTGGTTCTAATGTACACTAAAGAGGTTTGCATCACAATGAACATAATCCAGTACCACCTTCTTCCTCCAGGAAGAAGAAAAAAAAATCTTTGAGTTTTGCTTCATCTTTGAGACAATTCACCGTTTTAAGATGCTTGCTTCTGTTCATGTTCACCATCTACTCAAATTGGGGTAACATTACTGCTTATGATATTAACAAGATCTTGTACAAGAGCAGGAAGTCAAAGAGGATCAATTATGTGTCCTGTTGCACGTCCGTTTCAGGAAATGCCATTAACATGGGATTCTACCAGGGTTTATTGAAAGGAAATAATGAGCGTTTTCTAAAACAATGGCTGTGGCTATCCTTCTGCACGGAGGACTGAGGATGTTCCCTAGGGTGTTTGATGCTTGAGACATTGCTCAGCATAATACCTGTTAGGGTATATAAGGATAGCTGTCACATATCTTTTCACTCCAGGATGTGTTTAGAATATGTTTGGGCAGACAAGCATCACATTGATTAATTTCTAGTGGTATTGAATAAGTTATTGATTAAACATATCTGCTTGGTTAGGGATTATTACTTCATGGTTGAGCACTAGCAGCATATTCCTAATGTGGAGACCTTACAAAATGCTCAGGTAGCCTGGAAAAAACAGTCTACTTCACATTTGGAAAATGACTGCGGTCATTGAAAAAGCACAGTTAAATGACTTTGGTACTTCTGAATTCAAATTCCCAGCATCTTACACAACCAACCATGTTTTGGGGAATGTTGGAAGCTGTAGTTCAGAACCTCTGGAATGTCTAATTCTTGTACAGAATCTGTTGTAAACAGTTCAAAGAAGCAGACTGAAATACTATAAAGAAGATTTTGGGACATAAGAATAAGATCCATTGAAATAATTTTGTAGTTACTGGAGGTGTTCTGAGATAACCTCTTGCCTTCATATTTTCTGCAGTCTGATATAATTGCCTTTTGACAAGAAGAATTGCTATTTAAACCTGAATGCCAAGAGCAAGCAGCCTTAAAATTATTTTACTTTTATGGACTTTTGCTGGAGCCTTTCACCAAGTATAAACAAAAAGCATCATAAGGGTAGAGGCATATCTTAAGCAAAGTGTTTTAATAAAGCCCAAACTAGAAAGTGATATTATTGCAGTCTTTCCAAGCTGGCACTCCCTGGATTGAGACTAGACCTTCTAGAATTTAAAGGCAGCTAGACAGTAATTTGAACTCTTTTGTACTTAGATGTTTGGTATATAAGTAGTACTTGCTTTCTTCCTAGGGCTTAATGTTTATAATCTGTTTCTGTAGGATACAGATTGCAGATAATTATTATAGGCAGCTGGCATTGCCATTTTCATAGCTGAGATTAAACTATGGAGAAGAGAAACTAACAGCTGAATCTGATCTGATTTGAGAATAATTATGGACCAAAGGGATTAAGTATCCTTTAATCAACATTTTCTACTTCTTTCTTTTATCTTGTATCTTAAAAATGATGAGTAAGTGTATAGTGAAGCCAATATTTTTTTCTGCATGTAGACCAAGAAAAAAATTGCATACTTTCTTGCTTGACATGTTGGGTAGAAGGAGCATCTGTTTGTGGAGAATAAACTAGATAATCTCATCTTTGATCTACTGTCAGATCAAAGTCTTTATGGTAAAATAAATTATTTAGAAAGAGGAAAAGTACACGGATAGAAGAGAATCTTTCTAGGTAATTAAGGTAACACTTGAAACAGATTCGATAGTAGTAATAACTTTTAACCAAAGAAATTCATTTTGTCATATTGGACAAAAGTAGATCCGGAAGAAGAAATGTTTTAAGTAATTCCTGACTGATCGTACACTGCATGTTACAAATTATACACTGTGCCAAATAGAGGTGCAATGAGTTTGCAAAATATTCATCTTGAATAAAAAAAAATTAACAAGAATGACTTCCTTATTTATATTTCCAATCCAATTGTTGTGTTGAGAATATTTTGCAATTCATTACATTCTAATATCTTCTGAGTAATTTCACCAGAGGTTTTGGAGATGTTCATTGTGGATTTGTTTAAAGAAGGACATTGCAAAATCTTTATTTATTTATATAGCTTTAATAAACTAATTACCCAGTTACTCAGTACAGTATTACAATCCTCACATAAACTTCTTGCTCTTTGTTTTTATACCTCAGATTCCTTTCTGTCTCCAAAATCTATTTCTTAATTCTAAAAGCATGAAAATATGGCCATCAGAACCCACCTGTATCATTGTATCACCTGTATCTAATCAATGGACAGCAAAAAAAGGCTTTACATAGTTGGATAAAGCAACAACAGCAACATCCAACTGGGGAAAATGATTAGGTTCCCCTACCCTCCCAAATCCAGACTCTACTTATGTGAATGAATCAGTTGTTTTACAAAATCCTGCCCACAGCAATTCTTCATCTATTCTTCAATTCTTCAAACTTGACTAACCCTGCTTTACCGTATGCTTTTAAAAGGAGAACAAAGTCAGCATCTGTGCACTTTATCTCTCTGTTCAATGCCTAACTCCTACATATGCATCAGCTTGTCTTGGGCACACACAAAGTGATAAGAACAAGGAAAAAGATTGCTCCCCAGGTTGTCCTAATGGAAGAAAATATATCTTTGTTTCCTATAAAACTTAATTGACTTAATTTCCACGTAAACCCAATTTCATTTAGGATGCATCTGTCCAGTAACCAATTCTATGTGTCAGGGTTCCAAGTAATAGACCCATAGCAAGCAAAACTCCGAGGCAGGTTGCTTCCTCAAAGAATAGCTTTATTGCATATATCATATAAATCGTACTATAAATAAATAAATAAAATATTGGCACCAACTCTGAAGGTTTCCACAGTCTTCACCTAATTAAAAGTAAAAGTTTTTCACTTTCTCAAAACAGTCACTTGGTCCAATCATGGCTCTGTCTGGTTGCTTGGTGACATCACTCCTCCTTCCTATGACCAGGTGTGAGAATGTCTTTGGTTCCCAAGAGAAAGTATTTTATTTTGGCTACAAAGTCCCAACTATCTCAAATCCCCCCTCTCTATCCCTCAGCTCCAGTGTGGCGACACTGAATCTCCCAGATGGCTTCAGTCAGGTTAGCTTCAGGGTTGACACTATGCCTATTCTTTCTTATAGTAGCTTCCTATGTGCTAGATTAGAAATTGCATGTGAGTAACTTCTTCAACATGCTCGATCATGTAGAAAAGCAATTCCTATTAAATAGAATTTGCTGGCAGAGTACAGCTATATGATGAATTCAAAGTCAGTACCTTTCCTAGTGAAAAAGGAATTCACTAAGATCCCTTTATTATTTTTTTAAATGTAAAGGGGCAGATGGGCACAGTCTGATTGCCATTAAGAAGGGTGCTATGGACATAGCAAGGACTAAGAAGCTGAAAAACATTCATCTTCCTTTGGAATGTTAACTATGAAACTTTTCCTGTGCTTATGATCTTATTTCAACTTTCCTTTGCTTTACAGACCTGCAAAGTTCATAAATGTGAAGATTGGTTGTAAAGTTACTTTTTCATCACTGTTGTAACTGTGAATAGTTGCTAAATGAGGCAATTGCTAAACAAGGACTACCAATAACGAATTTACTGTTGCATAAACTGTCTTGAATCACAGTTGCTATGTCAGAGGCTTATAGTCCTGAGGATGGAGAAAGGAGACCTGGGAGAAAATTATCTGTAGCTAGTAATATTGTTAATGAGTTCGGCTGAATTATTGAAGGTTTGAAAATGAGCGGAGGCTGTGTTTACATTTAAGAAAGTTTGAACACAATATTATTTTGTAAGAGTTCTCAATAAGCTATTTCCTAGTGAAATCAATATTTTTAAGGAACATGTGAGGAGAGGCAGAATATCCTATGGAATCCAAACTGCTTTGCTTTGGTTTTCTTTGGATATTAGCATTTCAGATGTCACATTTGTTTCAGTTTATTATTTTGCTCACAGAGGATTTAGCTTGTCTAATTTACAGTATAGGATGGCATTATGGAAATACACTCTTTTATTTTTTTAAAATGATGACAAATATGGTTACAAAATTTGAATTCTCTAGGTAATCCTTATTATTTTTCACTAATTAGAAATTATTGTCTTGTTTCTATTACATAAACTGTGCGTTATATAATGTTTCATTTATTTAAATGGCAAGCATTATTTAGTGAGTCTCCAAATGAAGAGTTTATTAAACTTACCGACACCTGGATGGCCATTGTGCAAATTCAGTTTATTTTAAGTAGTTTTTATAAAAAAAATGGTTGTAAACTTTTCAAACATTGCACCTGTTGTGTTTTCTTTCTTATGGAGGGTAATGAAAAAACTGACTGCTTTTACAAATGTATGAGACAGAGAATTGTTCGTGGAAATCTTCAGATACCATGGTGATGGTCTTAGTATCTTTGACTATCCACACAGTATAGTATCAATGCTTTGCAATTAAGTGTGTGATAATTATCTTGGTTTGCTCTGTTTGCAGATGCTGCAATGATGGAATTGAGCTGCACCGAAGCACCTCTTTATGTAAGTTCCACAACTTTAGACTTATGCCCTTTTCTTTTGTTTTGAATAGAGGCTTATTGAAAGGAAGAATGAATGAAGCAAAATATTGTGTCTTGCTTGACAGAATCTGCAAACTATTTTTTTTTTTGCTTTGATTTATATGCCGCCCTTCTCCGGAGACTCAGGGCGGCTTACAATGCATTAAGCTGCATTATTGAATGCTGCTGTCTCATTCTAACTGGGCCATGCCTTTTATGTGCACTGTTTCTCATTGTTCTTGAAGTAATTTTCACATTGCGGTATCCAGATATTTGTACTTACAGATAATGTAGCCTAGTCTGTACTTAAAGATAATTTAAACCATTTTAAACTTAAAATATATTAGGACAGAAAATGTTTAAACCACGAGATACAGACATCATTGCAAATCCCCATTATCTTAATAGCTCCACTCAAATGAAGAACTTCAAGCCACTACTTCATAGTGAAAGGCTACTGCTGGATAGTCCATGATGTAATTGGTACCATTAGAGCAGAATTATTACCCCCCTTACTTCTCCCAGCACAATGAGCAGGAGACACTCAATGCAATTGGGCTAATTTATAGCGTGATGAATTGAGTAAAGTAACATGCATTACAGGAGGCCCCATATAACCATTAAGTTCGGAATTTAAAAGAATGAACTATGCATGGAATAGATGAGAGAAGAAAACTCTTTGGAGTTTTAAGTGATGGTAGATTCTGGAATTAGGAGTATCTTTAAGACACGTAAATTTATTTGAGAGGTTGCTTTAGCAATTCTTAAAATAATATTTCTTACCATAGTGAAAATATGGTTTAGAAAGGTATGTTTCTCCAGAAATGTAATTTGATATTTGGTACATGATTTTTTTCTTGCTGTTTCTATTTTTGTAATTGATGTTGAATTATGCTAATTTAAACACCTCTGAGCTTTAATGGTCTATGTATACTATATACTTACAGATTAATTGAGAATTTATTTTTAATCTCTAAAGATTTGTTATGTGTCTGTGTTGAGAGAAGTAAATTAATTGTATAATCATTTAAATTTGACTTCAGTATTTTACTTAATTGATGTATCGTAACATGAAAATGCACTCCAGATGTGTTAGGTTAATGGTATATTGTCTGAAAGTAATGGCAGATTGGGGAAAGGCTAATCAATCAGGCTTGATTAAGGTATCAATTCTAAATGCATTCTACTAGCAAGAATGACATGCCAAGCATAATGGCTCAATTCACATAGATGTTAAATCAGGGTTTGAATCATTTTTGAATCATGATATATGGAACAAGCCATAATTGTCAGGTGTGTTGAATTACAGTCCTTGCAGTCTTTTGCCACTGGCCAGCAGGATGGAGCTGTTGAAAAACAAAATACCCATTAATGGATAATAAATTAGGAACAAACACATCAAATTTTGTATTAGATAACGGTTGAAACAAGCCATGGGCTTGACTTCTAAATGGCACTTTTTGTGCATGACATATTTTGTTTTTTGTCGTGTCCTTCGGAAGCTACCTGCAGCAGATCCCAATTATCCATGATGGCTTAGATTGTATAAGTAATAGCCCCAAAACATCTAGATGGCATTAGACTCGGGTGAAATCCAGCAGGTTCTGACAGGTTCTGGAGAACCGGTAGCAGAAATTTGGAGCAGTTCGGAGAACCGGTAGCGGAAATTTGGAGCAGTTCGGAGAACCGGTAGTGGAAATTTTGAGTAGTTCGGAGAACCGGCAAATACCACCTCTGGCTGGCCCCAGAGTGGGGTGGAAATTGAGATTTTGCAATATCCTTCCCCCAGGAGTGGAGAGAGAATGGGGATTTTGCAGTATCCTTCCCCTGGAGTGGGATGGGAATGGAGATTTTGCAGTATCCGTCCCCTGGAGTGGGGTGGGAATGGAGATTTTGGAGTATCCTTCCCCTGCCATGGCCACCAAGCCACATCCACAAAGCTACTCCACACCCACCAAGCCATGCCCACAGAACTGGTAGTAAAAAAATTGGATTTCACCACTGATTAGACTGGTAGCAGAAATATGGAGTGAGGGGAGGGATCTTCACTAGGTAGAGTGAAATGTGGAAACTTTGATTTAATAAAATAATGGAATTAATATCTACTGGTAAATGATTGGGGAATTATTTTTATTAATATATAGAGTGTAATATTGTTGATGCTACAATTATTTTTTTAAATATGTAGCTTGACTATACTGCCATCACTTAGGTTGTTGATTATATTCTTAAATCAGTTACATTTCTGTTCAAAGTTATATGAGTAAGAAAATAAATCCTGTGGTAAGATGGGTAGCTAATAAATTTTACAAATAAATAGAATGTCCAGTAAAAATGATTTAGAACAATAATTATCAGTATCCTTTGAAAATCTTGGATTACAAAATTCATCATTCCTAGTAAGCACAACCAGTGGATGATATCAAATTTTGAAGGAATTGTGCTGGGGAAGACTATAACAATATAATCATTTGACAAATAAATGTGGGCAACCTGACCTTGTATAAACAGGCATACAGATGGAAATCAGTCACAATTGTGCTCTATTGATGAAACAGCAATAGCCTATGCCAGAAATGCCCCAGTAATTTGCCTTCTAATGCAGTATATATAAACCTCTTGGGATTCTTTCCATTACAGAAACTCCTGCCTTATTAGTATATCTTCATGGGAAACACAGTCAAGTTGGTATTTAAATCAGACGTAGAAAGTAGTTCTTTTGTCTATTTTTCTTGAATAGATTACTGACTTGCTGTGTTTGGTTGAAATCTTATACAGTACATTTGGAGTTTGAAGATTTCAATGAATCACAACATTTGTGTAAGAAGGAGATGGTGAAAACAATCTACTTGAGTTTCAATCTTTTTACAGCGTGGCATAGAACTCACCAAAGCATAACAAAATGATACTCGTACGACTTCTGTTTTATTTGGGAGAATACAGAGGGAGAGAAAGATAGTAAGAGTGAAGCTAGCAAGAGAGTCATTGAAGGATGAACATATGAAATTCACATTACATTGTTGAACATAAGGATGCCAGGAATGTGACATACATATAGGTTTGAAATCAACAGGATTTTAACAAATGTCTTATTTGTTTGGAGGAAATTATATGATGCCTGTAATATACTAGTTACATTGTAGTACAACAGTAACACACCTGTTGGAAATAAGTTCACTTGCTTTTTAATGTACAGACTATAATCTTATTGCAATTAAGTTCAAATATTGTACATTTTCATTGTTTCTGTAAACAAACCATTTATATCCCAAAGACAAATATTATTTTAATAAATTCCTGTTGATGTCTCTTCTTAGTAATAACTTTTGTGATATTAACTGAGACCATGCATGGAATTTAAATCACACAAATATTCTCAAATTTAAGATTTGGAAGTAGAAGAGCCTTGTGTCATAATTTGCAATTTTAACTTTTGCTTTTCAGTTTTTTAAACTTCACATTTACAGTATAAAAATTAGACCTTTAACAGGAAATAATGCAGTGATCTGTTTCAGTATTTTATTTTACTGTACTATAGCTGTACTATACTATACCAGACAATTTGGTACAAGTAAATAATTTGAGACAAATCAATTTGTTTATAGCATAAAGTTTAAAAACTTTATATATTAAGACATCTTTACTGTGTTTACTGTTTTAAAATATGATATCATGTGAAATTCTCCCATTCATTTGGCAACAGCAATGGTGGCATATACTGAGAATGTGAATGACCTTTAAAAGCCATTTTAACTTGGAAGCTGCGGTCAATGCTTATGCCTTGTTGAAATGAATGTAAACTTGCATAAGTTCAGAGAAAACCTTGATGTTGCACTGCTAGCATAGCAAATAGTGTCTAGCTAATGAGAAATGTGTGAACCAATTAAAAAACGCTCTTTTGTCAAATGTCAACATACTTCTAGACTAAATGACAAAACTTCATAGTTAGCTATTAGGTGATATGTACAATCGCTTTATGTTCCTTCTATAAATTGAAAAGTTCTTTTGATCTTTTTGTACTCTGCAGATAAACTTTTCTTTTCCAATCTTTCCTCTGTGGGCTTTAGTTGACTCAAAGCTAAACAAAATAAAATAGAATCAGTTCCTAAATGGATGCCTTTAATTCATATAGTTCCAAGGAGCACATCTTGGTTTGTAAACTTTGGAAATTACAGTATAACCTTATGCTACACCCAGATTGGAGAAGGCTGAAATATTGTTATTGTTTAGTTATGAATGATTAAATTTCACCAAGATCTTTCTTGTAATTTCTCTGTTCTGGTACAAGCAGAATATATTTTATTAATTGCCGTACCTAGCAGTACAATTTAAATAATAAATATGCTAATGGCACCATGTAAAAATACAAACGTTTACTTCAAAAATAAATAAATATATATATATATATATATATATATATATATATATATATTTATAT
>JANHZT010005371.1:81290-94795 GCA_032468215.1 Stegonotus admiraltiensis
CTTTTGGCACGCGATGGCAAAAAGGTTAGCCATCACTGGTATAGGGTTTCCTGCTTGAGCAGGGGGTTGGACTAGAAGACCTCAAAGGTCACTTCCAGCTCTCTTCTGATTGATTGGATTCAGCTGCTATTTATCAGGCAATTCTCAACTAACTCACCCATTCTCTTTTGATTATTTATGCTGGCTATCTTTTACATTCCTTCTTCTTCTCGCAATTTCTTCTCGCAATTTCTTACGAGGTAGGGGGAGAAAAAAGTACAAGAATTTTAAACTGTGATTTTGTTATAAATAAGGCTTACATCTGAAACAGCAGTTGCTGTATTGTTCTCATAATGGCTTCAAACCTTTTGTACAGTAAACATACTTACCTGAGTTTTTGGATCCTTGGAAATCTAGTTTTAAAATTTTTGACTTGATAGTTGTGAAAGGACAACTGTGTGACAAAATGCTGAAATTCCTACTGTTCAGCCTACTGTTCATTTAACCTGGGCTTTAATATTAATTTAAATGTTAATATATTAAGAGATGAAAGACTTGCTTATCATAATTAATTTTGTACATGTGTATTATGTTTCTTTCTCATTTACACTGTACCTTTAGATGGTGAAAAAGGATACCACAGGAAGCTGTTTGGAAAACATGTTGCCTAGCATTATATTAAAATAGTGGGGGCTGACTTTTATTAGTAGATTTTGCAGGTTCTTTCCATTTTCAGCTATTAGAATAATGTCTCCAGCATAGTGTAAGTTGTTGATGTTTCTTCCTCCGGTTTTAAAATTACACTAATTTTCTTACAACCTAGCTTTTCTTAATACAGTATATATTCAGCATATTGGTTGAATAAATAAGGGAAGAGAATAGTTGTCTTGTTCTGTTCCTTCTGATTTAGTAATAATCAGAGTGCTAATTTAATTTTATCTTCTAAGTAATAGAGGTTTTTATAAATAGGAAATATTTCCTATTTACCTTCTATGTTGACATCTTTACTGTACAGTGTTTCAGTGTATTCCTCCAATCTTTCTTTGATCTCCTTTAAATTGGTTCAGATACAGCTGGAAGGCACAAAGTTGGAGAAGTCTCTCTTATATGGTAACAACAACAACAACAACAACAACAACAACAATAATGGTATAGTTGAAGAAGAAAAAAGGACATTGTAAGAATATATAAAAGACAGTGAAGAAGATGCACTGAATCTAATATACTAGGAAGGCTTATTGAGAGACAAACCTGGCCTATAAGAAAGACCAAATTAAGAACAGAAAAAAGATATGGCAAGTTGAACTATTACATGGCAGTACATAAAAAATAGTAGGCAGAGCAGGTAACAAGAAGACCTGGCAATGGCTAAGAGCAGGAAAGCTGAAGAAAGAGATGCAGGAGCTAATTCTGGCTGAACAAGACTTAAGAACAAATTCATACAAAGACAGAATTGAGGAAATGAAGAAGTTAACATGCTCCAGGACTTTAGATTTCAAACACTGCCGCATAATACCCCAGACTAAACATTGTTGATAAGAAAGACAAAAAAAGTCTGGATAGTGGACATTGCAACACCTGGAGACAGCATAATAGATGAGAAAGAACTGGAAAAGAAAACAAAGTACAAAAATCTGCAAATAGAAATGGAATGACTGTGGCAAAAGAAAGCAAAGATATTACCAATAGTAATAGGTGCCCTGGTGCAATCTCAAAACACCACTTAAATTGACAATATTGACATTGACAATTGACAATTTGGCATTGACAAAATCAGCATCAGTCAATTACAAAAGGCAGCTTTACTCGGAACATTTTACATCTGCTCTGATACCTTTAACACAATGAAACATCAACATCTGCCTATCCTAGGTCCTTTGGAAGAATTCGGTAGATTGATAAAAATGCATCTGACTGATTGTGGGACTAACACTACCACCACCACCACCACCACCACCACCAATAATAATAATAATAATGGAAACTTACTGTATATTTGGGAGTGTATTTAGTAAATATATGAAGTTCCTGCAAGAGTCTCTACCTCAGAAATGTTCTAAGTGCTTTTCAATTAATTGTTCACTCTTCACTTACCTTTTATAGTAGTTTAGTCTCTAGCTTTAGTTTTCTGTTGTAAAGAATGATCTTCTGGTTCTGTTCAGTTCATTTAGCTTTCATTTTTCTATCAAAGTCCATGGAATAAGTAAAAACTTTAAACAGGCATGTTGTTACATTTCATCAAAAAACTTCAGACATTTCTAGATGTGTAATGTATAAACTGGATACATGCATGCTGTGTCCAGTTTATTCATGCTGACTGCAAAAAAATTTATTCTGGATGTTTTAAAGAAACCTGCCTAGAAATTACTATCCTGAATTTTATTTCGAATAGTTAGAATTCCAACTTGACTAAAATGGGTAATATAACCCTCATTGAAAAAAAATTTTTTTTCTGGAAAATGCACATTTGGAAATGTCTTTTCTGTAAATGAACTTCAGTTTCATTTTATGAAATTATATTGTCAGCTATATGTCTGTTTTTCTAGTAATATAATCTATTTTCAAAGAAAAATGGGACCAGAGCATACTAGGACATAATAGATGAGAGATTTAACCTGTTGGTGATATATAACTCCTCTTCATAATGTTTGTCAGTCATCATTTCCTAAGTTTTGTCTGATTCATTATCAGTTAGTTCTTTTGTATCCTGTTTGCCCATCACACCCAGATAGTAAATAAGCAAGACTAACTTTGCATCAAAAGTAAAGCTAGACCTGGGTGTTGCTTGTAGAGTGATAGAGCTTTATGCTTTTATGCCAAGATTTGTCAGAATTATGCATTGTCCAGCATGGTACAAAAAACTGTGGCTGTACTCTTCAATAATGTTTTAATTAAAGAATACTTGGGATGACATGACTACAAGAAGTCCTGCCTACATTTGATTGATTGGCACTTGCAGAGATTAGAAAAACAATGTAATATTGGTGCTCTTGTATTGTTATCTGGAGATAAGGGGGATATATAATTTGGTTTTGTGTATACTCTGAACTTAGTAATTCATACATAAAAAGTTATCTTCTACTTAGTGCTTACTTAGCACTAGATTTGCTAGATTTGCTCTTTACTTCAACAATCAATCCTTAAGTCCTGTTTAAATTAATTTGCATTTAAAAAAATAGTAGGAATACATGGCACACAGTCTTAATTTCAGGTGCTCCAGAGAGTTGTTGGTGACTCTGCTTTTCAAACCATATCAAATGATATGTATGTATGTATCAGTGGTGGGTTGCTACTGGTTCACCCTAGATCCGACTAACTGGTAGCGGCGATGGCAGGAGGCTCCGCCTACCCACCTGGACGCTTCTGATCATGTGCAGAAGCGTTGTGTTGCGAGCGAACTGGTAGCAACAGGTTTTGAAACCCACCCCTGGTATGTATGTATGTATGTTAGGGTGTGATGGAATCTCTTAATGCAAGCCCACAGATTCATACACATCCATTGGTTATATACATATACCTATTAATGCATGCATGTTTTCACATGTAACCCCAAATGTTATTTGAAGCAGTGATGAGCTTTCAGACTGGATAACGGTGGTCTAGTTTTCTTGTTTTAAAAAAAATAGAAAAAGGGAACAAAGGCATCCAGCCCAAAGCTCATCACTGCTTCATTGATGCCAGCCATGAAAGTTTACACCATCAAAAGTTATTTGTTTGGTTTTGCCTTAGTAAATTGGATGAATCCAGCCATAGTTGAACCTGAATTCAATACATTTTCTCTTAGTATTCTTAAATGTGTGAGAAAGAAAATGTATATGTATACAAATGTGTAAGAAAGAAAGTGTTATGGAGGGTATTTTAGTGAAGAGGAGAGAATATCTGGCTCTGTTCATTATTGGCATTTTGCTCTGAATAGTTTTTCTCTGAAGCGTAGACTTTCAATCCAGGGGAATTGATTTGAAGGCCTTTGTGTTAAAAAAATATTTTGAAGTATTTGTTTTTGTTATTTTGCTTGTTAACAAGTTGCTACTGTCAAGATGAGGACAATTTTA
Organism: Stegonotus admiraltiensis; assembly: GCA_032468215.1. Taxonomy (NCBI): domain Eukaryota; kingdom Metazoa; phylum Chordata; class Lepidosauria; order Squamata; family Colubridae; genus Stegonotus; species Stegonotus admiraltiensis. The sequence continues at coordinate 85,322 of JANHZT010005371.1, forward strand.
TTGACTATTGTTAAAACTACATTATTAAAAATAATGGTAGCAACAAGTATGTAGCTCTTCTTTTAAGGAAACACAGCTCCATCTACACTTCCTCCCCCAAACAGATCTGATTCTTTGTTATTGCTCTCTTGTATGTTTCATTATTTTGAAAACTCCCTTCAGAGTTATATAATGGAGTTGTTTTTAGTTTGTTAATTTCAGTTGCTCAGAAAAAGTGTGATTTGTTTATAGTTTTGTAAATCCTGGTTTGAACTGCAAAACGTTTATCACAATCTGTCTACAAGTACTATGTTTCCCCAAAAATAAGACCCTGTCTTATATTCTTTTGAACCCTGAAATAAGCGCTTGGCCTTCTTGCCATGCACTCAAAAGCCCGATTGGGCTTATTATCAGGGGATGTCTAATTTTGGGGGAAACAGGGTAAAAATTTTCTACCTCACTGATTACCGTGTGAAAACTTTAACCATATTAAATACTGTAGAATATGCCCAGTCTATATTGCCAACTCGCTGTAATTAGAAATATTTCTATTATGTGATGTAGCATTAAAAATATGTCCACTTTCTAGGGGCAAACCATTATATATGGAAAGTTTGACAACATTCTTCCAGAGGAGGCTGAATTTTACTTTGTTTACAAAGGATCAGTACAAAAACATGTGGTTTTTGCCAAACAAGTTACTGAAAACACTCTTGAATCTATCATTCCAGGTGAGTGGTGCAGCTTTGCTACATTGTCCATTTGTCTTCTCATTGCAGCATTTTAATCTGTTTTGGAAGGGCTGTTAATTATTGAATTTTGATTATTTAATTGTTATCACAGCAGAATCCAAACAACAGCAAGAGCGTTTTTGTTTCTTGTGTACAGTTACTGAGCTAAGACATAAAATCTGTTTCCAGATAACCACTAAGCATAGCAATAAGTGGCAGTGAGTCTTAACCTTTTATTAGGAGCACTGCATTCTCCACTTTGCTTAGTTTCTCCTTCTCCAAATCCAAGCATTATTTATGATCCTATTTAATATATACAGTTTAAAGAATCAGGAATGAAAACCTCTTATTTACAATATGTATTCCAATCTAAAGCATGGCTTATAAAAGCATGACTTATACAATTTGCTAGTTTTTACAGCTTTTTGATAGCTATTTGTTAACTATAGTTAGACATAGGCAATATTTTTCCATTAACATTGATTGATTGATTGATATGATGTGCTATTAAGTCATTCTTGATTCCTAATGACCTCACTGATATATTTTTCTCCCAGATAATCAATCCCTAGGATTATCCAAGCTATTTTTTAATCTTCTAGTAAAGGGGGCGTAGATCAGGGGTGAAATGCTCCCGGTTCGGACCGGATCACCCGATCCAGTAGCAATGGTGGCGGGTGGTTCAGAGAACCGGGAGCAAAAATCCCTGCGCCCTCCCCCATGCCCAGCTGAGCCACCAGATCATCAGAGGCTGTTTTTTTTAACTTTTAAAAGCATTTTTTCTACAACCTCTTTGACCAAAAAATGCTTTTAAAAGAAAAAAAAAAGCCTCTGATGATCGCGCAGCTCAGCTGGGATCATCAGAAGCTTTTCAAAGCGTTTTTTTTTGCAGCCTCTTCGACCAAAGAGGTTGTGGGGGAAAAAATGCCTTTAAAAGCCTCTGGCGATCCCAGCTGACTTGTCTGATCGTCAGAGGCCCACCCAGTCACATTACCACCCCCACCAAGCCACGCCCACAGAACCAATAGTAACAAATTTTAGATTTCACCCCTGCCATAGACCAGTCTGGATTCTGTGGTTATCGGGTGCCTTGATAAGTTGCTTTTCCTTCCCATTTTGAGCGCTCTCCTTTCAGCACCATTATTATGTACTTAATCATGCCTCAGCAATCCCAACTGAAGCCAGAATGTTGGTCATAAATCATTGTGGTCACTAAACGAGTTGACAATGACCTGATTCTATTTTACTACTGTTTATACAACATTAAACGAATCATGTGGCTGTTAAGTAAACCATGTGGTTGTTAAGCAAATCTATTCTGCTGAATGTGTGTTCTTTGCAAGAAACCAGTAAAAATGCTGGAAACTGGCAAAAAAGTTGCATATTGTCACATGATTGAGGAATATTGTAACTGGTCATAAACTGATTGCCAAAGCACTGGAACTGCAATCATTGATCACACTGGGGAAGGATGCAGCTGTCCTATCTTTGAGAGCAGGTCATAAGTAGCTTTTTGAGGTAACTTTGAACAGTTGTTAAATGAGGACTACCTGTAATGAAGTAGCTATTGGGAGAATCCTCTACCCTTGACATGCTAGTATCAAATACTGATGAGTGCAGAAGTAATTACAGTATTATTTGCATGGCCAGGCAGTCTCAACCTGGCTTGTTGTGTCACACTGGTGATCAAATAAAGCTCATGTAATACAATCCTTTTTGTTTTTATTAATAACAGCATCTTTGCTGATGGGGCAAACTCTATGTACACTTTAACCATAAATTCCAGAATTCACAACCAACATAATGTGGTTAGGGATTCTTCTGGCATGTTTTTCTGCCTGGACTAGTTGGTGTTCTGGCTGGATATTAGTAACACTTGCATCCGAATACAAGTGGACAATGCAAATTGCACTGAATAAAAAAGAGCAACGTAAATAAGACAACTGACAACTGAAAAATATATCAACCTTTGAAAAATGTATCAACCTTTCTGTTACTTCTAATACTACTATGCATCGCCATTGTATTTTCAGTCAAGTGTATATACGTGTATATAGTACATGGTGAATACTATCAATTGTTTTTTTTTCTGCACATATAGTATATGAGAATGGAATCTGACATTAATTCCAATTTCTCATGCTTTAAGAAATGGCAATAAAATGTATTTTTGTAGAGGCATGTATTGAGTATATAACATTTAATTGTTATACTTTTTCAGCTCATCGAGAACACGAAGATGTTTCTGTCTTTGTGGTTATGTATGGAAAGGAAAATGAATTTGTGATTCTTGGCTCCTCATTTCTTACCTTCAAGCATGACATTGCTTGTGAATTAGCATGTTTCTTGGTGAGTCAGGTCAACTGTCTCACTCCCTCCAGTCATCACACCCTTCTCAGTCAGTTTGATTTGATCGAGAGAGATTTGCAGTCAATGGATCATGATATTATGCTGGCCATGGCCTGTGAAGAGATTCCATCTTCCTGGAACATTGTTGGGAATAGTATAGAAGATGGTAAGTAATTCTCATTAAATTTATTTATTTTTCTTTTATAGCATGTGTGATTAGAATTAGAGCCTGCCTTTTATCCAGCAGCTTGAAGTTGAATATGCAATACTCCTTCCTCCCATCTTTTCCCATCACAATAAAATTGTGAGGTAGATTGGGCATAATATCTGTACCAAAATTATCCACAATTGGGATTGGATTTGAAGCTGTGCCTCCTTGGTTCTGCTATATCTTTACTGCTATATTACTCTCTTACTTCAGCTTTGCTTATTCTTTTCTCATGTATTCTGATTCTTATTGTTTTGTATATATTACCAACATAAAGATCAAAGACAACTAGTACAACAGAAATTAAATTTAAATTGTAAAATTAAATTAGGCACCAGAAATTAAACTGAATATTCTAAACAGGTTTGTGTCATATTACTGCTAATATATAAAATAGCCAATGAACTAGGAACATTACAAAGCAACGAGATTTTTTTTGATAGTTTTAAAAAAAAGTTGTTTCCTTAGTACATCTAATTCAGTTCATGAATAATGCTTGTCAGCAACTGATGATAATTCAAAGCCTGCTAACAAGATTAATGTGGCACTAATATGATGTTTTCATTTTGGTTACTAGCAGATGAACATTTTTTCTAATTCAAAACTGTTATGTAATAACACGTTCTTATTATATAAACAAAAGGAGACATCCTTTGCATTGAAATGGTGAAAAGAATGCTGTAGTGCAGGAATGTTCGTAACCAACAACTTATTTATTACAACCCCTAATGCTTTGCCATTGATAGATTTAACCTTTATTGGGTATGATTTGTGTTTAATAACACCATCATGATGAAAAATACAGATGGTTATATGTGGATTTTGAATTCAATTGAAAACCTGGATTTCGCTCTTGCATGGAAATCGTTTAGCAAAAGTAGATTTTATCTTATTTATATATGTTTTTAAATTTTTTACCTTGCCTTTCATCCAGAACTCAAAACAATATACTGGTATATAGAACTTCTGTTTCCCTGTGAGGCAGGTAAGGCTGGGAGAAAGTGACTGGCCCAAAGTCAGTCAGTTATTTCCATGATTGACAGTGGAGTTGTCTCAGTTTTCAGTTCTAGCCTAAATCTTTAACAGTTACAAATGTTCTTCTGGGTACTTTGAGACATGCAATTCACAAAGTAATTATGCGTAATCAGAAAGATTACACAAAGAGATCTTATATATGACTTTCTGAAGTTTGACTTTAAGTTTCATGCCAAGACATTTCTCAAAACTGGGTTTCTTCTAAAGTGATCGCTGCTAGTGAAATTGGGCTAAGAAAGCACTTCCATTCTCATAAGGGTGCATAATTGTGTCTGTTGCCTGCCTTTGTAAGAAAGTAAAATCCAGTTTATTTAGTTCCAGTTAATTCTTTTCCTCCTAAAGAGTTTCATACAAGACATAATTATATTAGGATTATAAAACATTTATTGTTACACAGTATGATGTGATGAATAATATGGCTCTTCACCTCCCCATCTTCCCAAACTGCAAGACCATGTTACAATGCTTTCTTTCAATTGGTTTGCAAATCATCTCCAGGAATGCTATGAGATGAAACTGGCAGAAGTCTGGAGAAATTCTTAATTAGTTTTGTGATAAACATTAATAAAGGCCAAAGGCAGAAAAACCCTTTCCCAATGGGTTCCCTTCATATATATTTGACTGCTACTTTTATGTTCTTCAGCTTGCATGACCTGTGCAGGCTGTGGAGTTGCTGAATGTTGAAATTCAAGCATCTCAGGACCATTGCAGATGCTCTAGAGTTTTGGTAGTCTTAACATTAAAAAGTGCAATTTAAGTAACTTGATTTCTTCTTAGCTAATCTCAAATTATGTTTTCTTCTCTTAGGGTTGCATCCCTCAGCTCAGTTGTAAAGTACTTCACATTACAAGTTTTGCCTTAAAGTTAAGGCATGTTATACTTTTCATTCTGTTCTGTCTTGCAACTAAGCCTGAGCAATCATGTGGGCAGTGGAATAGAATGAAACATAGGGATTCACTGATGGATTCCTTAATGCCATGGTGCTTCAGACATCTGACTGGTTAGGAAAGTGTGCTGTGCTAGATACCCATGTACTATTTTGATGAAGAAATATTTACCGTATAAAGAGCAAAACTAAGATTATGATTCCTTTCATTCCTTTTGGGCAGTCAATCCAAGGTGTGTACAGGAAACAAGTAGTTCAGAGAAACAAAATTCAGTATGCTTGTGGGAAAAAGCTGTTGCCACATACTCTACATACACTAAATTGAAATGTAGGAAAAACAATATTAGTAAATCAATGTGAAGAAGTAGCCTTTACAGCAGAATGTTATAATATTTTGAGATGGGCAGCAAACAAATTTAATAAATAAATAGGAAGGATTTATGTTTCTTGGTAGATCAGGATTTTTTAGATGAACTGTAAATGAGCTTAGTTATAGCTGGATTCTTCCTGCCATAGGAGCAGGTCAGCAAGTCACTTAAAAATTCAACTGTGATCTAACTTGGGATCCCTAAAATTTCTATCCCAATTAAGAATAAATTTGAATAGAGTCATAAAGGCCATCTATGGATTTAGACCTTATTATAGGCAGATCACAAAAGAAAGTCCCACAATCGACTTACTTGCTACTATTGAAAGTGCCAAGCAGGAAAAAAACACTTCCTTCGTTTGCATCTGCTCATTTTTTTTATGTTTTACTTTGAAAATCTTAAAGCTATTGGGAAAAAGAACCCCCACCCCCCAAACATCATGGAAGAAATCAATGGCAAATCTCACTCTGTATTGGTTCCCCAAAAAAACTACATGTCCATTAAATCATCAGAAGTCAAACCTGTCCTAAAAAAAGACTTTTTCCCTTGGTGCCAATTCCCCTACCCATCAGGCAGTGGCACACTGATTGCTGCTATTATCAGTCATTCAAGTTATCCTTGCTTTTTGCAGATGTGATTTACCTAACATTGGTAATGTTAGTTACCATTGGTAGTATTGTGGAAATCATGCTATATTTGGTTCTGGATTCCCCAAAATTCAAAAACCAATGAAAAACAAAATGTGTATCTGCCAAAGAATGAATTTTAAGACTTGCTTCCAGCAGAGGTGCTTCCCCCCTTCTTGTGAGATAACCTGCTAATGGTAGAGAGGAAATGAATGATTGCCAGGAGTGAGAACAAAGAGCAGCTGAGACCATGGCATTCCATCTGGCCTTGGTGAAAGTCCTAATGGCAGAAGGGTTGGCACAATCCATGATGGGCCTTATTGAGCCCCTGTGCCTTTGGCAGATCCCTCATGTTGACCCTGCCAACATCAGATGGCTCTACGTTAAGCTTATTTGGCTGACTGCAACTACTTAGCAATTCAATTAAGTTCAATTAACCCTTCGATTTCAGATATTGAATAATGCTTTCTAGGAATTATTATATTATGAAATTTGATTTTTACCAAGCTTTAACGTTTGTTAGCATTAATTCTAGACTCTAATGAAAACTGCAAGAAGGAAACTTATTTAACTTTCTTTCAGAAATTGGAATTATTTCCTGTTTTTATTAATGCAGGCTAAAGATTTCCTCTAAGTGGATTAATAGTTACTTATTGCCCAATATATTTGTCATAGGATTGTTTTTCTGTACCGAACATTATATTAGCTCTATGTTGTTTTAATGTTAACAAAACCTTGAGTCCCGTTTTTCCATAGCACTGCACTGCTTATCAAATGAAACACAAACAAGACTACCATTGGGCTGCATTTAGCACATTGTGTTGCGTTCTTAAACACTCTGATAAGAACAGTTGTCTGGGTGATGTGAAAATCAGTACAATAATACAATCCAACTATAAATAGCACTATCACTGAAAACAAAACAAAAGAAACAATAACAACAAACAGAAGCAGCAGAGCCAGTGGAGTCTAGTGGTTGTGGTCTTGGACTTAGGAGGCCTAATCTCTCCTAAACCAATGAAATCACCACTGGGTGACTTAGGCACATCACTTCTCAGCCTAAATAACCAAGTAGTGGTCAGTGTGGAGAAAACTGCTGTGTGTGTTTATTTGTCTCTTTGTGTGTGTGTGTGTGTGTGTGTGTCTGTCTGTCTTGGTATGTTGTTTTGAATTCCTGGAGGAAAGGTGACAATTGTATCTGAGAAGCAAACAAGTGAAAACGTAAAGTCGCACACAGGCAGGAAAAAAAACCTTAACAGTAAAAGAGGGGCAAATTTGTGATTAAATTTGATTGTATTAAAAGTTTTGATTGTATTAAAATTATTTTTAAATGCTTAGGAGAATAAAAAGGCATTCACAGGGCACAAGAAAGTCTACAAAGTCTACAAAGAAAGTCTACAAAGGTCCCCAAGCTTTGTGGCTTGGCAGCCAGGCTAGGGGTGGGGAGTGGGGAACTGGGCCACGTGAGGGCCGGGTCGACGGACAGACACTCCAGCTATCAACTCACGTGATCCAATTCCTAATAGGCCATGATCCAGTAAGTAAGGGGTTGGGGACCTCTGGTCTACAGTATTGGTGTCTGATAAGTATTGTGATGGCGTTCAGTGATTAGAAGTCATCCTGAAAATCATACAGTGCTTTGTCAGTTATGAAAAGAGAAATTTGCCTTGTAATGACTGATCTTGCTGTATCAAACCCTGTATTATCAAAGGGTCTGCAATGGCTCTCAAGTGTTCAAGTGGCATTTTTTTCTCTTTTCAGAGAAAAGTGTTTTGCTTGAAAGACATCTGTTCTACTGTTGAGTACGTATGATATTGCAGTTATGTATTGTTTTCTGCCACTGTTTAATTTTTGTGGTTGATTGTTATATGTGGCCTTATATTCTTTTTAGAATATATTTTCTAATCTTTAAATACAGATTTAGAGAGGAAGTAATCTGCCTATGTTCAAAACAAAGACATCTGAATCTTAACTTACTGGTATATAGTCATTCATCACAGTAGTGGGTTTCAATTTCAGCCGCTACCGGTTCACTCGTTGGCGTGTGTGTGCTTGCGTGTGTGTGTGATGCTTCTGCGCATGCACAGAAGTTTCAGTGCATGCACAGAAACATCGGGGTGGGTGGGCGGAGCCTCCCGCCGCTGCCGCTACTGGTTTGCCTGATCCGGGGCGAACTGGTAGCAACCCACCAGAGATTCATCACACCTCAGTTCTAGATGATAGCTTCACTAAGGACTATGCTTAAATAGTTCCTGCAATTTAAGGTTATTGATGAGCTTCCTTTAGCTTAAATTACTTTGAGACACTTAGTGGCAAAAAACCCCATGCATTTATTGAAAGAAGTGGACACACTATTATGGTGTGAGTCATCAGTTTTATGTTTTCTTCTGTCAGCATGAATAAACTTTCATTGTACGTGTGCCATAACACTTGTTCTTAGATGTTTTTCTCCCCTTGCAGTTCAGTTTGTTTTAAATAAATCAGCAAAAGATAAATGGTACTTGAATCTTATCACAAACTTTTCAAAATATGGGTTGTGTGCCAGCATGCACAATTGTGGTTTGATTCATAGTAAAAGCATATACAGAACTTGTTTGCTAAGAACGAAAAAGAAAGTTGGTGGCAGATAGGGTGTGATGAGTTTTCAAGCACAACCTTGGCTTTGCAGAGTTGCTCAAGGTAGGAAATTATCTGCAGTATTAGAATCTTCAGCTGATTTTCAGAGGAAAAAAAGATATTGCGTTTGAAAGCTTGTCAACACATTAAAAGTTAAGCCTGAGACAACTGAAAGCTGTAAGCCTGTTCTGATGCCAGGTCTTCCCTTCAAGACACGGCTAATATTTTCTGCTTCCTTCCTGAAAATAAATGAGCTGTATCATCCAGGGACAACTTAGTCACTTCTGTTAGGAGAAATATTTGTTTTGTTTTAAATAGTTTTGAGCAAGGAAAGAAATTCAGGTGCAAGAAAGAATAGGAATATTTGTGTAATAGATTAAACAGACTGGTTTTATCTCTGCTATTATCCCTCAAACATTATGTTTTTACTACAAACTAGAGAACTGATGCAAATCAAGGTCTAGAATACTTGCTGTAACTTGTTTGCAATATTTCCATCCCTTTCAAATAACTTGACTGCTGATTTTTCAAGAGACAGTTTGATGAAAACTAACACTGGGAATTTTAAAACTGGGAATCTTTCAGTTCTCAAATTAATTAATTAATTAATTTATTTATTTATTTATTTATTTATTTATTTATTTATTTATTTATTTATTTATTTGATTTATATACC
>JANHZT010005372.1:6308-18546 GCA_032468215.1 Stegonotus admiraltiensis
TGCCTGGAATGTAAAACAACTCTATCAGTTCCCCCCTCCCTCCTACTCATGACAACTTGTAGCTTGCAAGTTGACACCCCTGATATTGCATTAATGTTGCACTCTACAGAAGAATTCAATATTGTTACTGCTCTGAGATAGAAGCAGTTTTTCCGCCTATTTGTCCTTGTTTTTCTGGTCCTGTACCGTCTACCAAATGGTAATAGTTCAAAAAAAGGGGGGCCCTTGGATGAAATAGATCTTTAAGGATGTTTTGAATTTTCTTAAGGCAGTGGGAGCTATAAAGCTCTTACAAAGTGGGGAGGGGGCAACCAATGACCCTCTGGACACCCGGCTTCCAGCTGGTCTTTGGAGAAAGTGAGGAAACACAAAGAGAATTTTTACATTATGAAGGACCACAAAGAAACGTCGTGGAAACAGGACCTGGCAGGGAGATTGTGGAAATAGGCCCTGGAGAAAGACGGGACAATTTAATGTCAGAGAGAGGAGAAGGTTCCACAAGAAGGTCACAGGTGCCACATGTGCCAATGGAGAAGCGTGGTAGCAACTATCAACAATATCTCAAACAACTCCATGCTTGGTCATCTTCCAGCAGATATAGGCATGTGTAGAGTAGAGCAGATGCAGACATCTGAACACTTCCCTGGGGGGAGATCCCCAGGGGAGTGTTCAGACCCTTAGTTTGTTAAGCCAGAAGGTGGCCGAGCACCGGTCCCCTCTTAATATCTGTTACAGGCAGTCCTTTCAACTTTCAGCCATGAATGAACTCGGCCTTATAGGTTATAAGTGCCTGGGTCCATGACCCATTTAATGATCTTTGAGTGGATTGAGGCAGCGGTGAAATGCTACCGGTTCGGACCCATTGTGCCATCCGGGTGGGGAAAATTTTGACTGGTTCAGAGAACCGGTAGGGATAATTTTGATTGGCTCTGCCCACCTGCCCTCCCCTTCCTCTCACCTCTCCTATAGTCTGTTGTTTATTAGCTCAGCTGATTCGTGTGGCAGAGCAATTGCCTTCTCAGCTGAGCTAAGAAACAGCAAGTGAGTCTTAGTCTCATTTGCCCTCAGCTAGAATAATAAAGGGGCACTTTTTACCACTTTTTTTCCTCCCCCCGCCCACCCAAAGCAGGGAAAGGAATACTAGCTTTAATGAGATGTCTGGGCCTTCAGCCAAGAGCAATTATCACCTCCTTAAAATGTTGTGAAACTGCAAACCACCTTAATCATAATCATAAGTTTATTTGTCAAGCATATATAAGATAAGAGGTAAAAATATAAACATAATTTGAATAAATGAAAAGAGTAAGTAAAAAGGAATATTAGGACTGGGACGGTAGGCCCGCTGGTGCATTTATGCATGCCCCTTACAGACCTCTTAGGAATGGCGGGAGGTCAACAGTAGACAGTTTAAAGTTAAAGTTTTGAGGGTTTGGGGAAGAAACTACAGAGTCATTCCAGGCATTGACCACTCTGTTACTGAAGTCATATTTACTGCAATCGAGTTTGGAGAGGTTTACCATGAGTTTGTATCTATTGTGTGCTCTTGTATTGTTTTGGTTGAAGCTGAAGTAGTCGTTGACAGGAAGGACATTTTCGCAGATAATTTTATGTACTATGCTTAGGTCAGACTTAGGTCGGCATAATTCTAAGTTGTCTAAGCTCAAAAGTTGGAGTCTGGTGGCATAAAGTATTTTATTATGGTTAGAGGAATGGAGGACTCTTCTTGTAAAATATCCCCAGACTCTCGATTGTATTTATGTCCGATATGCAGTGCGGCAGTGGTGGGTTCCTCCTGGTTCCACCCAGTTCCACCAAGCCAGTAGCGGTGACGATATGATGTCACCAAACTGGTCCACAGTGGTTCTTAACTAAATAATGAAATTTCTAATCATAAATGCTTATTTATGAATTTTGTTTAGTAAAGGAGATTTTTCATTAGCCAAACATTAGACATACTGACCTCAGTTTTATCTAGCTTTCTTTTAAACTTCTGTTTTATTATACATCAAAACAGACATTGCCATGAGCATGAAGGAAATGTTTCACTTCTATTATGTTAACATAAAGGTTGAAGCATCCATGTGGAGTATGTAGTCAACAGAGCATGACAATTGTGAGCATGACCAAATGATCAAAAGCCAATTTCTTTTTGCTTGTGTGTGATGCATTTTAAAAGGGGTCAGACCAGGGGTGAAATCCAAAATTTTTTACTGCCGGTTCTGTGGGCATGGCTTGGTGGGCGTGGTGTGGTGTGGCTTGGTGGGCATGGCTTGGTGGGCATGGCAGGGGAAGGATACTGTAAAATCTCCATTCCCATCCCACTCCAGCGGAAGGATACTGTGAAATATCCATTCCCACCCCGCTCTGGAGCCAGTCAGAGGTGGTATTTGCCTGTTCTCTGAACTACTCAAAATTTCCGCTACTGGATCTCCGAACTGCTCAAAATTTCCGCTACCGGTTCTCCAGAACCTGTTCATCCCTGGGTCAGATCTTTGATCTTCTGGTTATGCTTCCCAGTTTGACATTCTTGACCAACTTATTCATGTCCATGAATAAAGGTATAGTCTTCCACAACTCAAATCTGACTCCCACTATTTGGACTTGGACATGTTCTCTGGTTGTGTTGCTTTCGTGCCAATCCCTGGGTCATCACAGTTCTCTTGCAACAATATAGAAGCAGCAACTAGTTTTTATCTCACTTGGATCAGCTAAATTCAGCTAAAGCTGGCTAAGTGCTGTCTCAACTGTTTGGGCCGCTGTAGCCAGTGAGTACTCCTTTTTCCCAAGAATTGGGAAAAGGTAATTATGAATATTTCAGTCCCAAACTGGGACTCAGCAAAACACAGTACATCTTTGTTTGGTGTAGTTTGCTTTAATTTAAAAAAAAAAACCTCTGGAAAGCTTTAAAAGAAACTGGGGCATGAAGAAGTGTATCCAATGAACTGAACAGAAAAAGTATAATCCCAGAAAATTTTGGAAGCAAGTCAACGAGATGAATTTTCTCTCCCACTTCACCTATACATCTTCTTCATTTTGGGTGAATAAATAGGTCACAGATGTTTCAACACTCCACATAGACATGCATTCTGTGCTGAAATAGAAAAGGGATGAAAAATATTTCACTTAGATACATTTAATATAATAAAAAAATACCAAAACTCTCTTTGGTAAGCTCTCTTTGATCATACCCTTCTCGGGTACAGTGTGGCTGTACACATCTACAATGGACATTCAAGGAGGATGCTTTATTAGTTCATTTTTTATAGCAATTATCCAGTAGTCTAATTTTCTAAAGGAAAAAATGTTTTTCCTATAGCTCCTCCTTGGTCCTCTAATCTCATTCATTGATACGATTCCTCTTGCCTCAAGGAGCAGCCTGTTGTGATCAGAACAAACCACCTGACAATGGCTGGTCTTGAATTAGAGGCCTGGAAAGCCAGCCTAAGTGGGGAACCAAGGAAAAATCAACCTTTATTCTTGGCTTAGAGAAGCAGTGTTTCCTCCTTGTCCAAGTAGCTCTTAAAGGTAATTTATAAAAGGAAAGATAGAATAAAAATAAAATAAAAAATGATCTGGATATGAGACTTCCACAAGCAGAAATCCACACATGGAGCATACAGTATCTATTGGAGGGAAGAAAATCTTCACTACTTGCATTTTGTCCCTTTGCCCCTGAATATCTACTCAAGAGGAGATCTGACTGGCTCCAGTCTGATCATGAACAGGGGACTGTGATTCAAAGTTGAAGATGGCAACCACAACCGTGCACTCAGAGCTCCATCTTTTTAATGTGTACTGATTGTATTGAATAGTTTTATGATGAACAAAGTGTGGTCATGTTTTACTGCATTTTTGTTACAACTTAAAAGAGATAGTTTAAATTTTTAGGTATTTTTATTCTACGTAAAACACCTTCGGTACCAGGTAGGGATGTTAGTCCTAAATATTCATAGTTACTTTTTACCAATTTTTTGGGGGAAAAGAAGTACTTATTGGGTACAATAGTCAAATTTTCTAAGTGTAAGACATTAGTGGCTTCATGCAACACTAGTGAAAAAGTTATTGATAAGGAACAGAATGGAATTACAGAAATCATGCAGCACAGAAGATAAAAACAGTTCTTCCTTATCTACAACAGTGTGGAAGAGACGGCACGGATGTTTCGTGGCAAGCACCTCTTTTGCTCATGCTTATAGATTATATTACAGTTTGATTAGATTATTAGATTATAACAGTTATATCATGCCGTTTGAAAGCATGTAAAAAATGCAAGTAGAAAAATAGGGACCACCTTTGGTGGGAAGGTAACAACATTCTGTGCACCTTTGGCATTTAGTCATGCCAGCCACATGACCACAGAGATAGCTTCGGACAACGCTGGCTCTTTGACTTTGAAATGGAGGTGAGCACCATCCCCTAGAGTTGGGAATGAATGACACATATGTGCGAGGGGAACCTTTACCTTTACCTTTACCTTTACCTTATAGATTATATTAGTTAAATCCATTGCTTTCTCATCCTGCTTATATTAGTGAAATAGTTAAATTATTATTTCTCAATGATACATAGGAAGCTTGGCTTAAGGTAGATGTAGGATTTATAGTAAATACGTTTTCTTGCTATTTGGTAAAACATTGTTTAGGTTTAAGATATACATGTTTAAGTTATATAATTTGTAGTAATACATTCCTTATTATCCTTCTGATAGGCATAAAGGGACATAAAGGGACCATTAGTATTCTGTTTTATTTAATAAAATCTCTGAATTTTTTCCTCAGTTGAAGCTGAATTAAACCTACTACCTTGCTAAGGCAAAACAATCTGTAATAAAAAGTAGTAACCTAGACTGACACCTAAGCTGAACACATGTTCTTAAGATAATCTTGGCTCACCTTTTCCTAATAAACTGCATGCTTACCCATGCTACATCATCATTCTTATCTGAGCAGACAGATCAGTGTCTACTAAAGACTTTTCAGTCTTTCTAATATTTTGAGATCAGTTATTAAATTGCCATTGTTGGTAAAATTTAATGAATCAAAAAGTTGACCATACATTCCTGATATCAGCCACGAATATTATCAAATATTTTATTTATGGAAATTCTAGTCTGCATCCCAGCAAAATAAATGTAACATTCATACTGTTTTTTACATGGCACTCTCAAAGTTAATACAAGGAGTCTTTGAAGTAGCAAAAGTGCTGATAATTTATTTTTTAAAAAACGCTGTGGGTGCAATGCTGTTTTGACACCGGTAATAAGTACTTTTCAGGTATTACAAAGGTTTTAGTTCTGTAATGTGTACACATAATTTATGATGCCCTTATTTCAATGCTAGACTCAGCAGAACAGAGCTCCATTAGACATACTATTCATCAGAATAACACTTGGTAATAATTATATTTTTCCAGCGGCCATCACAGGGGCCAATACAGAATGATTCATAGTGTTTTTTGTACAGAAAGATTATTTCATCATTCTGGCTAAATTGGTAGGAACAACTTGAACCCTATCAAATAGACCGATTTGTAATAAAACATTATATGGACAGATAAAATGAAATTGATCTTTGTTTATTAAATTATTAAATTATTAAAATATTTAGTACCTATTTTTTAAAATCTCCAAGATAGTTTGCAAAGCATCAATAGTTAGAAAATGTACAAATAATATAAAACAGATTCATCATATAGGGTGTAAACCTGGAATTTACTCAAGATAACTTCAGTGTAGAATTCCTAAAGAGAATATTGATGATTCTGGCTAAATGGTCAGACATGTTGCTTTGTGCGGAAGATGCTTCTCAAAGGATTATTCTGCTTACAAAGTAGGTGCTTTGGGGCAGAAAAGGGTTCCAGTTTCTCTTCATTCAAATAAATCAGGTTTAAATTGTTTAAAGTTGTTTTTACTGTTTTTCATTTTATTTTCTTAGATAACTGCATTCTTCAAGATGGGATTAGATAATTGCTGGCCTCAAAGTGTTCCTAAATTACAGCTCCAAGCATTTCTCCTCAGTGGCTATACTCAAACTGCAAGAAATGCAACAATTCAAAGTCTGTTGGTTGTCCAACATTAGCATAGCCTGTAACCATAGGTAGTCCTTGACTTATAACAGTTCATTTAGTGACCATTCAAAGTTAGAACTGAAAAAAGTGACTTATGACCATTTTTTACACTTAACACCATTGCAACATTCCCATGGACACGTGATCAAAATTCAGAAGCTTGGCAACTGGCATATATTTATGACTGAGATCATGTGATCACCTTTTGCAACCTTCTGACAAGCAAAATCAATGGGTAAACCATATTCATTTAACAACCATAGTACTAACTTAACAAATGCAGGGATTCATTTAACAACTGTGGCAAGAAAGGTTGTAAAATGGGGCAAAACTCACTTAACAACTATCTTGCTTAATAACAGAAATTTGGGGCTCAGTTGTGGTCATAAGTCAGGTATCATCTGTACTATGCAGTTGTTAGAAAATGTAACTTTTCCTACACCTACTTTTAAATAGGGATAAGAGAAGACAGCATAAAGAGTGGCTCATGAACTACTACTTGTTCTTACTAACAGGGTATTTCTTTTTACATTTTTTTTATTATTCTGAATAATAATTGTAACAGTAGAAGTAAGAGTTGCAGGTGACGATATACTTCTTAGTAAAATGCTCTGCTCTACTAGGCTTCACCTGGCCAACAATATGCAACTTCTGTTTAAAAAAAATAAGGAAAGCATGCAAAATATGACTTCTAGAATTCTTCCCAATTGTTTCATCACTCTAGTGTTGTCCACTAGAGGTCCCCAGACTATCAAGAAGTTGGCCCTTTTACTTAAAAAAACTTTTCAAGCACATAAAGTAAACAAATTGGATATTTAGTGAGCAAGAAACAGATGACAGTAGAGTTCATTACTAGTTTTGAGATGTTATCGTTATTATTTAGGTAATAACTGAATGTTTAAGCAATATGTCATGGGCTGTGTAGGAATGAAGAAGGTATGAAAATATTTAACATCAAGAAAAATCTTTCAAATTGCAAGATCAGAACAGAGTTATGTTCACATGCTAAATTAAAATTTAATGCACTGAGCACATGGAAGCACATAACTTTTAGAGCCACTCAGTGAACTGAAGCAAGCACCACAGAGTAGGGACAAGTGAAGGGTGCCAGGGCCTTTCTATGGACAATATCTGTATTAAGCCAACTAAAGGATTTTTTAATGCACACTTTTGCATCCCTAAGAATTCATTTTCAGTCAGGATGGTAGACTGAAAAAGGGCTTAGAGGTTTTTTTTAAAAAAATCTTAACTTTAGTAGTAAATTTAGTGGTAACTAATATCAGAGTAGAACAAAAAGGCAAAGAAGCAAGGTGCAGAAAACTATACCAACTATTATTAATAGCCCAGATAAAACTATTAAAAACCCAAGACTGCCAACATTTTAATTACTAGTCTCTACTACTAATAATAATGGTTGTCAAATCTGGAGGGGAAAAAGAGAGAATGAATTTCAATTAAATATTCATATTAAATATTTAAACTGGGGTCATGATAAGCTGATAATTAGGAAACAAATATACCAAAATGGCAAAGGGCCCATTTTGCTGATTGTATTCCAAGTCTCAAAAAGGAAGCACAAGCTTTTGTTACATCTTTACTCATATTTTCTCATACAAATATGCAGAAAGTTTCATTGCTGCAACTCAAAAAAGCATTAGGTAAAAAGTGATACTGAAATTAAATCAGGAGATTTGAAATAAGAACTGATGATCCACCTGTCAGATGCTAGATGGCATTGGGTATTCTGGAAGTAACACCTAACGTAGTAATCATAGAAGTATATTAGAGATTTTGTACAACTTCAGGACAGCAAAACCATAGAAGTGGAAAAAAATCATAGATAAGAATTCAGAATGTGCCAATCCTTGCCTTGTTAGATAAGCTATGATAATTGGAGACAAATATCCTGGCCCTAGGCAATGGAGGTTACACACACACACACACACACACACACACAGACATCTATCGGTATCTATATCTACAGTATATCTTTATACCCATACATATATACTGGTACATAATATACCTTTTGCTTGTAAACTCACTACTAAGCAGTGCAGTTTATGAAGTTATTAACTAATTAATGCCTATTGTGGCTTTATAAAGCTCTTGCTATATTTTAAAATAACTTGTTGAGTTGAGTTGAGCAGGCAATTTCTTTGGAAAGATCATTGAACCCCAAACCTGATTTCTATTCCATATATAGTAGCATCCTACAGATAATCCAATAGTCCCCTCCTGTTCATGTACAGAATCTGCTTCCTTCCATGTTTTGCAAGAACTACAGTAACAACAGTTATTTTGCAAGAACTATACTATAGTTCTCTCCAAGAAACAAGCAAGCTCAGAAAGCACCAAGGACCCTTCATTTCAACCCTGAACTACAAATATTCTCCTTTATTGGAACTACAGTATAGTTAACCAAGAAAGTCATCACACTGTGGTTTCTAACCACCGTGTCATATCATGGCTTGGAGCAGAGGTGGGTTTCAGCTGGTTCCAACCAGTTCTGGAGAACCGGTAGCAGAAATTTTGAGTAGTTTGGAGAAGCGGTAGTAAAAATTCTGACTGGCCCTACCCCCATCTATTCTCTGTCTCCCAAGTCCCAGCTGATCAGGAGGAAATGGAGATTTTGCAGTATCCTTCCCCTGGAGTGGTGTGGGAATGGAGATTTTACAGTATCCTTCCGCTGCCATGCCCACCAAGCCACACCCACAGAATCAGTAGTAAAAAAATTTGAAACCCACCACTGGCTTGGAGGCTATTCCTTTTAATGTTAGAACCAGCAGATTACTATGGTTTCCCAATTAGCAAGAGTGACACTGGATCACCTATAATTTGAAGATAACTGTAAATAAGGAATCAAAATACAATATAAACTAACATAACAAAATAATCCTCAGAATTTAAAAACAATGAGAGACTGGAACAATAGAAATAATAAGAGAAGCAACTGAGGCCAACAAATAGTACTTCATTCAAAAGTCTTACCTTTCATATAACTTCCTGTTAAATTTGAAGTCTATGTCCTCAAATAGGGTATAATATCAATTTTTGGAGAATTTTCAATCTATATCCAGTAAGACAGTACAGATCAGATGCAAGAATTTGGGATGTGTTGCAATAAGAATACAGCAAGCTGTGACTTGGGATCTTTATAGCTCTGATTCAGTTTTTTCTTATCTGTAGATGCAGCTCAGGAGATACAACTGCTCTAAAGAAAACTTATACTGAACAGAGAGTAATCTGCTATCTGATGGTCCTGTTCCATCAGTGCCATAATGAGGCAACTGGATCAATTAGGCTTCTTCAATAAAACCATAGTTAAATAAATGTTTCTTAACGCAAAGCACAGCCTTGTTTCTTCACAGAGGGTTTCTTAGAATTAGGAAATGTAAATAATGGTACATTAATGCATCCTCACCACTAGATGGGACATGTTCTCTAGCTTTACATTTCTACTTTGGTTTTTTTTTCTAGTTTTTGTAATCACAATTATTCATTTATATTATTACTGTAACTTCTATATTCACTGATAGCTTAAAATATAAACATTTTAGAGCATGAATGGGGAATGAAGGGGAAAATTTTGCATGAGGGAGAACAATGATAAGCGAAGTCAAAGCTGCAAGTAAACTGAATTGTACTGAACTGTATGGAAAAATGGGGTCAGTTGAGGACCGAAAATAGGATAAATTCAAGCTGCCCAAAAGGCGATAACACATAACTGAATACTGAAGCCTCTAAGAAAATGGCCTGTGGCCTGTGAGCTAATGAATTTGCAAAAGGTCACAAACGGCTTGTGAAATAAAGAACAGCTGGATGAGTCCCAGGGTGAGCTAAGATGAGGGACACCAAGAAAAGCTTTTGAGATTACAGGTACAGACAACCATTGAAGGTCTGTACATATCTACAGCTGAAGCACTTGAGGTCATGTATACTCTAACCATGGGGAAAATGCTCGATAATCTGAGGGAAGAATTATTCTGCTATATCAGGGCTGTCAAACTCACAGCCCACAGGTGGGATGAGTCACGTGCTGGCCACACCTACACCCGGTTTAGCGAAGGGGGAAAAAAGTCCTGATATGTCATATGATGCCGACGTGACAACATGAGTTTGACACCCCTGTGCTATATAATTGTGTGTAAGGTTTAAGAGAACATTGCTAAAAATTGTATCTTTAATAACTTTAGATTTTCTAAATTTTGGGATTGGTCTGATCCTTGAATTATTGAGTAGCCCGCTTTTGTAATCGTGCAGTGCAAGATTGATATTCTGGTCTGTGTAGGCTGGTAGATAATTCTTTTAAGTAGAATTGTGTATTATTTATTTGACATGTATAGCCACCTATATTGTAACAACCCTTTGTGGCACATCAAACAGTAAAAGTGCAAACCATCAATATAAAACTTAACAAAAAAACATGGCACCTGGGGCAGCACTCTCCCATACATCCACACACTATCTTATTGGGCTATAAACCACATCCTACTTCAGCCTTTGTGGGCAAAAACCTGTTCTTTGAGGCATTCCAGAAGAGATGAGGGTAGGGGCTTGTCAAGGTTCTTGGAGAAAGGTGCTCCACAAGGCAGGGGCAGCTACAGGAAAGGCACGCTTCCTAGGTCCTGCTAGGTAATCTAATTTAAGGGAAGAGACCTGAAACTTGCTGTCCTATCTGACCCCGTTGGATGGGCAGACATCCTCAGGGAGAGGCAGTCCTGCAAGTAGCCCAATCCCATGCTATTTAGGGATTTAAATATCATAACCAGCACTTTGAATTGACCCATTAATAAATTGGAAGACAGTGCAATTTGCCCACCAGCAGCTTAACATGGACAAAATGTGGGGTGCCCATAAAGCTGTGCATTGCCACAATCTGGACAATCTGTAGTTGCTGGATGATCTTCAAATGGAGGCTCTTGTAGAGCACATTGGAGTAATACAACCATGAATGACCAGGGTATGAGTGACAGTGAGCAAGCCCTCCCTATATTCATTTTGTGCATAACAATTATGTGCATTACGTTGGTCATATTTACTTGCCTAGCTCTTCTTCATGAGACAAGAAATTTCCCATGGGCAAAGATTTTGAACCATCAAACCACAGAGAAAAATAAAAGCTTCAGAGGAATGAGATTTAGATAAAAATGTCACATATATTATTTCACAACTTCATAAAGTTTATTTCTCAACACAATGGACATTCATTTAGAAGATAGGATAGGGATGAAAACAAGTCTGATAGGAATTGAAAATGCTGTTTCAGAAGAGACTCGGTCTTCTTAAAGGTAAAATGTTTATTGAAAGATTTGGATGAGATTTATACTGTATAAAGTAGCAATTCTACATATTAAAGTTTTTTTTAATGGAAACATTTTACCATCCAAATGATATTCCTGGATTCATAGTATTTTGGTAGAATACTTGTCCAAACCTAACTTAGTGGATATTTGGCAGTCTACTAATCTTTTTTTAATGAGAATATAGTTTGCTTTTTCCACACGTAAGAATTGTTCTAGGCTAGTTTTTTTCCCCTCTGCTAATTCATTCTTTGATATCTAAAGTTAATGCTTTGATGTAGATGTTATTACAATTTCAGACCATGCTTCTGTGAAACATACAGCTTTTTAAATGGCTCTCTAATGTGTGTTTGTTGAATGATACAAATTGTATAAAGCAGAGAGCAATGCCTTGGTATGATTACTGCTAAAAGTTTTATTCATTTATTCATCCATTTTTATTTTAACCCTCTTACAGTTAAACTCTGGGAAGCAAACAAATAAAAACAAATTACATTAAAGCAAATATTAACTAAAACCACGTCATGAAGGCTCAGTAAAAACACAAACTGTTAGAAACTCCCCACACACAGCTAACATCCCACCATCAATGTCTGGTGGAAAAGCCAGATCTTCATGGCCTTGCAAAAGGCCAATAGAGTAGGAGCCACTCATATTACAGGGTGAAGGCTAATTCACACGGCAGGTATCATAAAGAGAAGGCAGGTTTTGGGGGACCAGCTAGACAGCGTTATCTGGAGTACATCTACTCAGGGGTGAAATCTAAATTTTTTTGCTACTGGTTCTGTGGGTGGGGCTTAATTAGTGGGCGGGGCTTGGTGATAAGGTGACTGGGTGGGTGTGGCCAAGTCAATGTCACTTCTTTGCCC
>JANHZT010005372.1:44514-54715 GCA_032468215.1 Stegonotus admiraltiensis
GCCAGTTATGCTGGCTGGGGGATTCTGGGAGTTGAAGTCCATTCATCTTCAAGTTGCCAAGGTTGAGAAACACTGATCTAGACCCATGATGGTGAACCTATGGCACGTGTTCCACAGGTGGCACGCAGAGCTGTCTCTGTGGGCATGCCAGCCGTCACCCCAGCCCAGCTCTACCATGCATGTGCATGCGCCCCCCACCAGCCACCTAGTCTTTGGGTCTCTGCTGCACATGTGCAGGGTGCATGCAGGGGATGCATGTGTGCATGCATGGGGGCGCGAGGCACATGTATGGGGGGTGCAGATTGGTGCAGGAGGCTTTCCAGGCCCAAAACAAGCCCCCTGCACCCCATTTTGAGCCTGGAAAGCCTCCTGCACCAACCTGGAAGCTAAAACGGGGGCCATGCACGCATGCGTGGTGGGTATTTGTATTGTGTTTTGGGGGTTCAGGCAGTGGTGTGTTGCTACCAATTCATCCTGGATTGAGTGATCTGATAGCGGCAGCAGCGGGAGGCTCTGGCCATCTGCCCGGACCCTTCTGTGCATGCGCAGAAGCGTTGCATGCAAGTGCGCACACACTCACATGCAAACCAATAGCAATGGGTTTTGAAACCCGCCCCTGGGTTCAGGGACACACATGTCCATTTGCACACGCACATATGCACACCTTGGGCACTTGGCACCAAAAAGGTTAACAATCACTGAACTAGACCTATATTAGATAGGACTTTATTCGTAACTCATACCTGAGAGCCAGTGGTGGGATTCAAATAATTCAACAACCGGTTCTCTGCCCTAATTATTTCTTCCAACAACCAGTTCACCAAACTGCTCAGAAAGTTAACAACCGGTTCTCCCGAAGTGGTGCAAATTGGCTGAATCCCACCGCTGCCAAGAGCATATTACAAACCAGTATAGCTCATGAGTAGAGACATCACATGAGCATATCAAAGCATGCTCATCACCAGTTGAAGTTTCTGAGATATTTTTAAAGGCCCCCTGTAGAGCAGCTGTGAGGTGGGTAGGACAGATCTAAAGGGCCTTCCGATCAAAGAAAGGGCACAGCTACCCCACAAAAGGAAGGCCTTTTGGTGACTTCTGCAACATACCCTGAACAGGAGTTGTGAAGCACCTGAATTTTGAGAAAATGATTATGGGGTGCAGGAACAGCGGTAACTTTAGGCACAGGGTTGTAAGTCCATTCAGAGCGTCATAACTTTGAATAATTGCTGAAGAAATAGTCATAAGTTGAGGACTCAATATTCTTTCTGTGTTTATTATTATTATTTTTAATGATTTTGATTTTCTTTTTCAGGTAAAACTTCCATCTAGAGGGAGTTTCCATTCTTGAAATGACTTGTGTTTTTCCATATGGGAAATTTTTTACTATGGACCAAGTAAAACACAATTTCTGAAAACTATTCTGATATTATTTTAGCAGCTTTATTGTTTAGCTGAATGGTAGATTCAATTTGTATTTGGTCACTGGTATAATTCAAAATTTATGTCTGTTTTCAGACTTGTGTTCTTTATTGTACATCCTAGTTTAATTTCAGCAATAAGCATTGTTCAGCAATAAGCATTCAGTTTATGTATTTATGATAGCTAGATGTTTAAATTAAAAGAAGAAAAACAGTTCTGAGGAAGGTGGTTTGGAGCTAATTAATTATAACTACGACAGCTGTTAATATGGATGAAGAGATCTTTCATCTGGATAGGCTTGAAGCTGCCAGTAGATATTAAATCAAAATGTAAATTAGTTCTTGTGTTACTGAGAAGTAAACACATATTAATTACTCATACTGTTTTACCTCATTCACAGTATCTTATCTATTCAAAGTATTTTCTTAATTCCAAATCTTTCATTAGAGGCTTATTTCAGTTTTTTCTGAAAGCTTTCACTTATTATATCAAGAAACTGTCCATTGCTACCAATATATGCCTGTCTAGTATGTCATTCAAGAAAGTATGTGATTCTGTTGGGAAAATTAAAAAACAATGCGTAGGTCACAGTATTTTCTGAACTGATTGCTTTTCATCTATGTTTGTTTTTTTTAAAAAAATCTTGTTAATTCCTTCCTTGGGGTTTTCCACCTGGCTTCTATTTGTATTAGTTGTAGCTGTCCAGATTTTTTCAAATCCAAATGATTAATCCTTTTGTAAAATGTTTTTTATGACCTGTATGGGCTTTTGGAATTTTATGGAATAGATTTTAATAGTGCTGTTTATGTATTGAAATCTTGCAAATTGCCTTGAAAGAGTTTGCAAGTGTAAACCAGGTCAAAATCCAAAAAATACAATTTCACTGCCAAATTATGGTTTTCAAATATCACATTTGCTTTGGAAATGTGTTGATTTTAAAACCAAATGCACCAAACTGTGTTGGACATTCTTTGCAACTAAAATGCATGACTATAAATGAGTATCCAGAGTTACCAAAGAAGTCATTTAAAATGCATTTCCTAATGTTACATCTTTTTTTTTTTTGAGTTTTGTGAACATTAGTGAAAACTGATCAATAGCTATAGGCTATTGAAATAATAAGTCAATGAAATAAAGAGGAACTATCGGTACTGAACAAAGCAAGTGAGAGTGTTGCTACTAGATAAAAACATTTTTTAATCTAATATTTATGTAGAAGAAGTCAGGGCTATTTGTAACATAGTGTTCCATCTCACAAGTTATTTGGCTGTTAGTCTTACTGCCGCCACTGTCTCCACCATTATCCATAGAGTACTGGCTTAACAGAAGGATTCTAGGTCAGAAAGGTCACCACTAAGCTTCCTTGTCACATAGAAATTCAAAATGCCCGTCTGTCTATGAAGGGGAAAGCTGATAACTATTAAGGGAATTCAGAAGCCTGGGAATCAACCTTGTGGCAGGGGACCAAAATATGAACATCTATTGGCATATTTATATTTTCAGCTTTTGTTGCTGCATTTCACAGATGTGGACAATAGGAGCTATCTGACAACTTGACGTTCACTTTCACATAAAAATCATCTCAACAAAAGCCACAGAAATAATCCTCAAGATTTTATTTTTCTGTCAGCAGCAGTTCGCATTCATTACACATTTTAAATACATTTATTTAAGATGTGTAGTATGCATTCATTAGAATGTGCAACTACATATTAAAACCCCTCAACCGTTAGCTATAATTCTTAAGAGAATTTCAACGACCCGTCTTCAAGAAAATATTAAGAACAAGATATATAACACATTAACACAGAAAACAAATACTACTAAAACCATCTGATAGTAAAATGCCCTAAGTTCTATTGATTCTTGGACATATATCTAATACTGTAGTTGCTAACAGAGTAGCACAGATTTATATCTTAGAGTCAGAAATACTAAGCGGTAATAGAACCTGTTCCCATATAAATGGGTATAAAATTGCAACTCCTAGATGTTTAACTTATACCCCCATTCATGCCTAGATCATCTTTGAAAAAAGCAGCAAGAATTTTCCCTTCTTATCTCCCTCTGCAATTGTTCATTTTGTTTCTCAAACATGTACCTTCCAAATATGAAATCCAGAGCATAGACAGTGGTTCAAATGATAAAAACTTATAATGGCTGACATACTTATGCATACTATAACTGTATTTAAATGATAACACATTTTGTACACAGAAAGCAGAGGTAGGTTTCAACAGGTTCTAACCAGTTCTGGAGAACCGGTAGTGGAAATTTTGAGTACTTCTGAGAACCGGTAAATATCACCTCTGACTGACTCCGTCCCCATCTATTTTCTGCCTCCCGAGTCCCAGCTGATCGTAAGGAAATGGGGATTTTGCTCCAGACTTCCTCTGGAGTGGGGTGGGAATGGAGATTATACAGTATCCTTCCCCTGCCATGCCCACCAAGCCACACCCACCAAGCCATGCCACGCCCACCAAGCCACACCCACAGAAGTGGTAGTAAAATTTTTTGAAACCCACCACTGACAGAAAGGTGCAGTAAAAGTAGTACTAATGGTAACCAACCATATCTTGTGAAACCAACCATATTGTGGTCTGCCAGCAGGCCGTGGAGCTAGCAATGGAGTTGGACAGTGAGGAGGCTGGGGAGGACCATGGGCCAATCCTGGAGTCTGGGGAAGGCCCAGACGAGGGCTCTGTGTCGGAGGCACAGATGGGGCCAGGGCCATCTGGGAGTGATGCGTGGACTCCGGAGCCTCCAGAGTCGGACAGCAGGGAGGCAAAGGAACAGGAGCAGCCTGTTCCTAGTGCACGCATGCACAGAGCTACCAGAAGGCAAGAGCAGCTAAAGCAAAAAGGACAACTTGAGAGTAAGGCCAGGAGATGATTGGTTCCTCCCATAAGGCTTAAAAGAGCAGCAAAGGCTCTTGGGCTCCTTGTAGAAAAGCAATGTTGCTAAATCTGTTTTCCAGTCGGCATCTGTTGTTTCTGAACTTCGTGGGGCTTTGCTAAGAAAGGCCTTTGGCAGGGTGCCAAAGAAGATAAAAAGGTTTGGATAAGCCAAAGGACTTTTTCTGAAGGATTGTTTTAGAATTAATTTGGACTAAGCTGGGAATGAAGTAATTCTCAGCGTTATAATAAAATAGTTTTGTTTGAGACTAATTGTGTCCCGTAATGACTAAGTGAGCCTAGGTCACAACACATATAGTGAGTATCATACACATCAGTCATGACCAAATATATTTTAGATGAACTAATATCAGTTTTTCCACTCAATCTATACTTGTTTTATCATTGCCATTCAATGACATATCATTATCTGATCTTTTCCATATCCCCAAATATGGCTTATTATAATAGAACAAATTTATTTTCAGTATTCGTATTTTTATAATACAATTATAATTCCTTGATAATCTTGAACTCTGGGCTAATTCCTACTGAATGCTTGAGAAGTTTGACATTCACAAAATGACTGATTTTTTGCTAAACTTTCCAAAGAACAGTTTCTTTTGCTGTTAATTAAGGACACCTACCACTGTTGCGGATTCTTTCTTCTAAGAGATCAGCATGTCCTCTAGGAAGTTTCCTGTTAAAGATTTCAGCTGATCTAAGGAACATGGCTTCTACTGCTGAACCTTTCAACAAAGCAATTTGATCTTCATGATCCAGGATTTGAAAACCTAAAATAAAACGTAAGAATATTAAACTAGCAGTCAGAAAAATGGTTGTTAGAGTGACAAAGATACATTGTAGGATAACTAAAATACATAGATAAATTACCATTTTTAGCACAAAAAAGAAGCTATTTAATTATAAAGACATATTTGAAGGGTGTATTTGTTTCAGTTCCCAAGCCACCAAACAAGAATTCATCTAGTTTTTTTCATATGTACACATTTTCTTAATCTAATTTAAGATCACAAAGTGATTACTCTCAGCCTAATTAGCATATTACAAATTAACTTCCTGTTTGTGGGTTAGAAGAGAACTGATGTGTTATCAACTTTCAGTATTTAACTGGATACTTTCCAACTCTTTCATTCATTTTTTGATCTTGCGTTTCCTTTGTTCTAATTACCTTAATGAAAAGAGACTATGTAAAAGAACTTTATATATAATATTACATAAAAAATAAGGTATCATGTAGTAGGAAGGATTTTTATTTATCAAATTTAGGCGCCACCCATTTCAGTCTAAGTTTTCAAATAAAGATCTCCAAACATATCATTTTAAAGGTGAATTATTAACATTGGTATTTTAATCAGGTCTGCTTTCTAA
Organism: Stegonotus admiraltiensis; assembly: GCA_032468215.1. NCBI lineage: Eukaryota > Metazoa > Chordata > Lepidosauria > Squamata > Colubridae > Stegonotus > Stegonotus admiraltiensis. The sequence goes on from JANHZT010005372.1 coordinate 50,220, forward strand.
TTATAATAACTATGATCTGTGTTCTCTTTATAAAAGCACAGAGATAACTGATTAAAAGTGTTCTAGCTTATATGCATTTATTTTTCTAGCCCCACACCAACTATTTCATTTATTGTTTTGTTTTGTTTTGTTTTGTTTTGTTTTGTTTTGTTTTGTTTTGTTTATTTATTTGTCAAGCATATATAAGATAACAGGTAAAAGGATAAACATAATTTGAATACATGAAAAGAGTAAGAGTAAAAAGGAATGTTAGGACAGGTACGGTAGGCATACTGGTGCACTTATGCACGCCCCTTACAAACCTCTTGGGGGGGGGGTGAGGTCAACATTAGACAGTTTAAGGTTAAAGTTTTGGGGGTTTGGGGAAGAAACCACAGAGTCAGGTAGTGCGTTCCAGGCATTGACCACTCTGTTATTGAAGTCATATTTTCTGCAATTGAGTTTGGAGAGGTTTACCTTGAGTTTGTATCTATTTTTTGCTTGTGTATTGTTGTGGTTGAAGCTGAAGTAGTCATTGACAGGTAGGACAATGTGGCAGATAATTTTATGTACTACACTTAGGTCAGACCAAAGTCAGCGTAGTTCTAAGTTGTCTAAGCCCAAAATTTGAAGTCTGGTGGCATAAGGTATGTTATTGCAGGTAGAGGAATGGAGGACTCTTCTCATAAAACTAGTCATAAACTGATATAGAAGAGAGCTGGGTTAGCTGTGGTGGAGGCTTGGTCTATCAAGGTGAATGGAATATGTCTCCACCAATCCCCAAGTAAGCCTCCTTAGAGCCATGTTAATTTTCAGTGCCCTGAAAAAATTATGAAGATATTATGAAATCAAACAAACATTTATAATATCTGCCCTACTGAGGCTTGGTCTAACTAGAGTTAAAATTTATATTTAAGCTAAATACCTGTAACCTGATACTGTTTCACTTATTAGTAACTTAGAACAGTATAGGACTACGTATACTGACCACATTTTATAATATCTACTGTTAATTGCTTCCACAGGTAATTTTGCTTATTTTCTTTTTTTAATAGTAATTTTATTAAAAATTACCATTGCAATAATAAAAATTAACAAAGTAAAAACAAGAAAAAGAAAAAGTAGAAAGTACAGACTGAAAATGAAAGAATAAAAATATAATAATAAAAGCAGAAATATATGACTTCCCTCTTCATCAAAAGTATACACAATTTTAATAACTTATCACCTTCTCTTAAGATACAACAAATCCTATCTTTTTTCCATATCTCATCTCGTATCTATAAACAAATCCTTAAAGCTATGTCATTTCAATCCATATGTCATTAAAAGTCCATTAAGGGTTACCAGAGATAACATATTTATTTTAACCATGATCAAATAAGCTATCTTTATATTCTTTCTTTTTACTTCTAACAATCTTGATCTTTAATCCCTTCAAATAATTCCTACAATAGAACCTCATTTCTTTCCATTTTTTTCATTTTTCCCTTTTCATAAAATTCTTACATCAAAAACCCTTTATAAATCCAATATAGGAAAGTAATCCAAGTCATTCTCTTGGTTCATTATTTGCATATCTCTTTTAATTATTAGGCCATCAGCCTTTTGTATGTCCAGTGCAATATCTTCTTCTGTGTCATTCTTGTAGCCTGTCATATTTAAATCCACTTTCAAGTCAGTTTCACTATTGTCAAATAAAATTGGTTCCTCTTCCATAATATTTTTTAAAGACAACCTGACTATGTAGTTTCTTCTAATTGCTTCTAGTATCCAATTTTTAAAGTCTTTTTTAAAAGATGAATTCAAAACAAAGGCATTTTCCCATGGGAAGAATTCTTATAATTAATTCCAAAAAATTATTTCAAATTTATCAGGATGATTTGTAATTCTCTAAAAGCAAAGGCTTAATCACTCTTTTGCTGTTTATCCCTTCCCTCCAATTTTTAAGGGCTTAAATTTAAGACATCATAAGAAGAAAATGCACAGTTTTATATGATCAGAAGGAGAAACTGTGCGACCATTTTCTCCGCTGCAAAATTAGTACCCATAGACTCTTTCTAATGAGAGGGCTGTATGAAGATCTTTATATGTGTAGGAGATGACTAGGCTGAGCCCCAGGGAGGTATCAAATGCATCATTAGTCATGAGTTCCCTTGTGCCCACAAAATATCTAAGTCCAGCCCACCTTGAATTCTTTTCTATTCTTAACTTTCCTTGACCATTAGTAGCTCAGATTCTTGTAGAAGGCTTAAGCTTGCAATAAATCTTTATACTCATTTGAACTGCCTGAATGTCCTGATTTCCCAGAGCTTGATAATATGCTGTCAAATTAACAATAGATCTGGTGGGGCTCACTTAAGAATTTATGAGTTAATAAAAAATCACTCTAATTATATACAAGTAAAGAGTATAACAGATTTTTCCCATCAGTGAAAAAGCTGGAATGAAGATGCTGAAATTTATTATTTGATTATTTTAATACATTGGGACCTAAAATAAAACTCTTTACCCTAATTCCTAAAATAATTTATATTACCTGCTGAACAATTTGCTGTGCAACAGATCTTGTAGGTCAAAGGGTAAGGGCATGAATTATGGAGGGTGGAGGCTGACATAATTGATTTCTGTTTTCTAAAGAGGTTGGTCAAAGGTGATTCTAAGAGGGAATGAATGTTCTGGAGTGAAAGAGATGCTAGTATGATCAATTAATTAATTAATTAATTAATTAATTAATTAATTTATTTATTTATGCCGCCCATTCTCCGAGGACTCTGAGCGGCTTACAACAAAGACAACATGAACAACATATTGCCCCCAACAATCTGGGTCCTCATTTTACCCACTTCGGAAGGATGGAAGGCTGAGTCAACCTTGAGCCAGTGAGATTTGATCTGCTGATCTGCTGAACTAGCAGTCAGCTGAAGTAGCTGCAGTACTGCACTCTAACCACTGCACCACCTCGGCTCTTTTATTGTTCCTGATTGTAATATTTTTTGCAAATGAAATAGTAAAATATGCTGGAATATGTATTATCCAACTAATGGAAAATACAATGAAGAAATTCAGATCATTTTGAGTCAAAATTATTATGAATTATCATGTTTCCAAATTGGGTTTTAATATTTATAAAGTTTAGAAAAAATTAAGTATTTCCACAAATCCCATTATTTAGAAATGTTGGGTCTTTTTATGGCTATTATTGGATGTGCCAGTATCTTTTTATGGTTCATGTTATTATAAAGAAAGGAAATGTTGTCTTACGGACATCTGTTAAATGCTTATATTAGAACATTAGCATAGCAGAAAATACAACTAGCATTTTACTGAACTGTCCCCATTAGAATGGCATTACAGATGTCTTAAAGAGGTTAGCATCTGTTGCAACCCTAGATTTAAAAATTCAGAAACATTTAAAGTAAATGGAATTTTGCCATGAACAACAATGGGATATGTTTTGTAGCTAGCCAAAGTTGATTCTGATAGAAACTGAAAACAAAACTGGAAAATTGAGGGTTTTTTAAAAAATAAAAAAAATATTAATACCGCATTTCCCCAGAAATAAGACAGGGTCTTATTTTCTTTTGACCCCTGGAATATGGCCTTGGCCTTATTATCTGGGGGTCTTATTAGTTTTGAGTTGCAGGAGGCCCCTAAACCTTGGCCCGCGGCAGGAGGACTGGTGCCAGAGCGCCGACCAGCTGCTTCACCAGTGCTGCTCAGGCCAGCAATCATGGCAGCTTTTTCATTGCTTCCCATTGAAACAGCATGAGGTGAAGAGGTGAGGTGGGGAGGCAAAGGGAGGGAACATGCCCCACATGTACCTGCCATCCACTCAGAACACGTGTCTTGCTTCTCTGTCATGTCTTACCTGACTTCCAGCTCCTGCCATGCCCGGCGAGGGGGGTGAAGAAGAGATGGCAAGGGAAGCCCCATCTCGCTCCATGCATCTCACTTCTCTGTCACCCCATCCCTCCCCACCTGCCACTCCCCCTCGCCAGCTGAGATCAACAAGCAGATTCAGGGAGCTGAATGCGCTGCCTATGCCTGGGGCGAGAAAAACATGAGAAATGGGCTCTCTCACACCACCTCTTCTCTCTTCTTCTCCTGAGTGGAAGCAGTGCATCTGGCTCACCGAATCTGGCCTGCTGATCTCAGCGGCTCTGACCCGATCCTCGCTGGCAATGCTGCAGGAAAAAACTGGCCATGCCAATCTGCTTCATGGCTGCACAGGCAGCCCGCACCAGCCACTGCTTGGAGCTCCGGCGCCAGTCCCCCTTCCCCCAGTCCCAGGTCGGCAGTGCTAGGGCTGGCAAGAGTTTTTTTGCAGCCACTCTTTGTGGCCACCACTAAGAGAAGGGGCGCGTGAGCTAGGGTTTGTGGGAACGGCCTCTGTGAGGCAGTTCAAAATGGATGGCAGGAGCATGTGGAGTGCATGGGGCATGTTCCCCCTCCCTTTTCCCCCTCCAGCCTCACCTCCTCACGTCGTGTTGTTTGTGCAACAGCTGCACATGTGT
>JANHZT010005375.1:17645-37868 GCA_032468215.1 Stegonotus admiraltiensis
GCGTGCCCGAGCATTGAGGAGAGGCTCCTCCACTTCGCTCTCTCCACTGGAAGGAGCCTCTGGAGGTTCTGAAGGCCGTGGCTGAGTCTCTGCCTCTGGCATCACATCCTCTTTGGCCTCCTCGCTGTCCGACACGAGCACCGGCTGCGCAGGTTGTAGACGTGACACCACACCAGGCTCCTCGTCGTTGGGATCAGCCACGATCCACACAGGCGGTTGGCGGGCCACAACAAAGACCCCCACTTGTTTTCCAAGTGATGAAGAAACAAAATAAACAGGGAAACTGGTACAGGTATCCTTGACAGTGTGAAATCACTACAACAATATTCCTTAGAAAGGAAACATACTAGTTATGACCAGGTACAAAGCAGTACAAAAATTAAAATCCAATTCTTAAGAATGCTACATAAGAGATACAGAGAATGACAAAGACAATATTATACAAAGACAAATGTGAACCTGGTTATAAAATCAGTTCAGTCTAAATTTTTATTCCAACTTTCAAGTTTCTAGAGAACATTGTCATGCCAGGGAAACAAAGCACAGTCCATGTGATTTTCCAAGCTGTAAAAGTTACTTGTGCATGGCTTCTAGACCAAGGCTCATCTGCCTGTTTTGTGGTGACTAAAATGACATTAGCATTGGGGAAGACAGAGGATCTGATGTATAGTGTTGAAAGCATCTGCTAAATAAATATATCATTTCTTGTGGCTTGTATTCCTGAATCAGTTATCGTCCATATATGTATGTGCTGCTGTCATGAAACATTTAAATCATGTAGTTGTAGATTGCTCAAAAATACGTTGCCTTTTCCTAAATGCAGAAATTTTATCTAAAACTCACCCAACCTTTCTCACTTCCCTGTTCATGTTTTCGTGTTTAGTTTCAGAAAAAGTGAATGTGTTGCCAAAAGTATTGAAGGGCAGGCATTCAGAATAAGAAATAATTTTGTGTTTTGTGCAGTCCTGTCAGTGTTTTGGCATACTTACTTACCCAAATAAAGTGTTAGATCCAAAATTCAATATCCCAAGCCCTTAAAATCTAACACTGGGGCTTAGGAAGTGATTGCCTTTTGCATATTTGCATAAAATTTGCAAATTTTGAAAATGCAAATGCAACTAATAACTTTGGGACCCCAAGATTAATTTATTTTATTTTACTTTATTTTTTTGTAAAGCTATATGCTTCCATTGCATATTTCCAAATTCTGAAGTATTTGTATTCTGTAGTTTCATGTAATATTTCAGCGGCTTTTTTGTTTATTGTTGTCTTTCTGTATTGAGTGTTATTATGTTGAACTGATCTTGCTCCATTTTGTGTATTTCTTTTATTTTTGCCTTTGCTACTCCTTCCCCTCCCTCCCCATTTTTAAAGTCGATTTACATACCACACGCCTTGGCATTCAAGAGATCATATGCATCAAAGGTAGTGTCTCCATTCTCATTGACTGGCCATTGTTGCATGTATTCCTGTTATTAATCTACCAGCTTCTTAGCCTATATCTCCTCTGCTTTTTCCTGCCTTCATTTACACTAATACAACCTGAGATTGTGCATGTATGCAGCAATTAACAACATCGACACAACTGATCATCTTCAAGTCCCAAAACATCAAGTCCATTTGAAGTGTATGTAATATCTTCATTGAATACCCAGCTGGGAAAACTGTTGATCTTAATCACAGTTTTTGGAGGCACTCTACAAAGTGCTTACCTTGGTGGGTTGGATATTTGCCCTGTACCTAAAAGAGGGATTGATCTAAATATTACCACATATTGCAGATTCTACCTCCATTTTATTCTTACAACAACTCTTCAGAGGTAGGTTAAACAGAGAGGAAAGGATGGGTTCAGAGTCAACCAGATTTGTCTTTGGATCTTCATGGTCTTAATCTTGCAGCCCAGTCACTGTACCATGTTGTCTTGATTGATGAGTATCCACTGTGTCCTTGTGTGGGTAAGAAGGACTTTTAAGAGGCATAGATCTTGGCCTATGGGTACATAAGAAGCAATTAGGATTGTAGGTTTGAGTCATGAAGGGAAAAAATGAAATAAGCAGTTCATCAATTTGTTTATCTTATACCAATTATATGAGCTATACATTCTCTCCAAATTATTAATTTCACTATGGAACTGATTATCAGACTGATGTAGTAGAAGAAGGCTTAAAGCAGCTTTAAGCTGTAATTGGAGCTTCCCAAATTTTGGTCTTTTCTGTTCCTAATTGGAGAAGACTAACTTAAAGGGACATGGAAGAGATTTCTTGTTGTATGACATCTTTTCAGCTCTAATGAACTCTGGTGGTGACTTTAATGGTATTCCTTCTCTTCCTTCATCTTATCTGTTGAGGGATTCAGCTACAGTGATCTAGCCTCAATTGATTGATTTATTTTTAATGAGGTGAAAATGTGGGAAACGGGAAAACAGCCTTTAGCTGCTTATATAAATGAAGATCTGCTCTCTTAATATAAAAGGAGATACAGTAGTTGGTCATAAAGCATATATTACGATTACCATGGATATCTTTTTATTAAACACATAGGAATTTTTAAACTCTAAAAGGAATTATACAAGTCACATAACTATCTTGAAAATAAATATGTGCATTAATCACTTAGATCTCATATTTTAGATGCTGGATTTCATATTTTTAAAAAAAGATGAATCATAGCATGATAGGACTATATATATAGCTAAGGTGTAAATGCAGCTACTGCTGGTGTATCTCTTAAGATACACCAGCATCTTTAAGCTGGTATATCTTTTAAGACTATTGTTAATGTGATTCCATTATATTTTTATTGACATGAATTTTTCCCTCAAATATTGACCTGATAGGCAAAACTTTTCTAATAAAGGAGAATATTTGCAGCTTAGGGTTGAAATGAGGGGTCCTAGGTAATGAAACATCTGCTAGAAAACAACCAAGCTCGGAGAGCACCAAGGACCCATTTTCTAGCCTACCTTCTCCCAAGTACTTTGGTTGAAGATATGTTGGAAGTTGATTTGTTTTAAATATTATGATGGAGAATTCAGCCCTTTTCCTGTGGTGTGGTTTCCAAGTGAATCTCAAAATGCATAATACAACTCTTCTCATTATGTTGAGAGTGCAAGTTGGGTCATTCAAAGGGTTTTTGAAATGTGAATTGAATTGCAGGCTACAGGTAGTCCTCAACTTATAACAGTTTGTTTAGTGACCATTCAAAGTTGCACTGAAAAAAGTGACTTATGACTATTTTTCACACACTTATGACCGGTGCAGCATCCCCATGGTCACGTGATTTATGTTCAGATGCTGGACAACTGACTCACATTTATGACTGTTGCAGTGTCCCAGGGTCATGGGATCACCTTTTGCAACCTTCTGATAAGCAATGGGGAAACCAGATTCGCTTAACGACCATGTTACTAATTTAACAACTGCAGTGATTCACTTAACAAATGTGGCAAGAAAAGTCGTAAAATGGGGCAAAATTCACTGAACAAATTTCTCACTTAGCAACATAAATTTGGGGCTCAGTTGTGGTTGCATGTTGAGGACTACCTGTAAAGTCTTAGCCACAGCATTAAAAAGGCTCTTGGCCATGCACCATACTTTTCTCAGATATATTTAGCCCAGTTCTTTACATGTTTGCTCAACAGATCCATAAGGAATAATACATAGGATTTTATATGTAGTAAGAACATGAATGAAATCAAGAGCATCTCTCCTGTATGTGACAGGCCATAAGGAGCATTAAGAAGACAGTCATAACTTGAAGCTCTCTGTCAAAATCACTGCTTTGCATCTGGTTCAAGCCTCTTCCTTGCCCTCTTAGAGCTCCACCCAAAGTTCACCTGCTGCACCATTAGCTCACATCCACCTGGGAGGACAGCTTGCTTGCTGAACAGAAAGCACAGCAAGTGGCACAGTGCTCTAGAAAGTAGAATGCTTCAATCCCAGAATCTAGGGATAAATTTCAGCAAGGGATTAGACTATGTTGCTATTTCTTGTTACTGCAGAAAGCCTACACGGAGGAGGAACTCAATGCCAAACTGACCAGGCGAGTACAGAAAGCCGCTCGTCGTCAAGCCAAACAAGAAGAACTGAAGAGGTTACACAGGGCCCAGGTACAGCTATCCCTTTTTTGGAAAATGCTTTGCATGAATGCGTAAGAAAGAAAACACCTTGGGCCTATACTGTATCTCTTTGCATTGTGCATCAGAAAATATACTTCGGATTTAGGAAATCCGTAAAGAAAATATACATCAGATTTAGGAAATCCCTAAAGAAAATATACCTCAGATTTATGAAATCCTTAAAGAAGATAGTAGTCATTCAAGTACAACTTGAAGTTTTATCTCTGTCTGCTTGCTTTAATGTTGGGCAGTATAGTATATTGGGGGTGCTACTGTAAAAGTCCTACAAAATCTGAGGTCCAAGAAGGGAAAGAATAAATTACTGCATCATCATATATAGCAAAGGTTTTCTTTCCAGCTGTGAATATTGTTCTGTGGCTGCATCTCCAAGTGTCACTGTGGTGAAAGCTAGGGAGGGAGAGGTATTCCTAGCAGTTACTAGCCATAGATATGCACTTGACTATGTTGCAGGGGTCATACAGAATCAACTGGTAGAGTGTGTAGAAATGGGACTGCTAATGGGCACGCCTTTCTTTGCAATACTTGAAGGGGAAAGTCTCATATATGCAGAGTGCACAGTTATTTGGATCATTGTTCTCCTTCCATAGATCATCCAAAGACAATTAGAGCAGGTTGAAGAGAAGCAAAGGCAGCTGGAGGAGAGGGGAGTTGCAGTGGAAAAAGCCCTCCGGGGCGAAGCAGGTACTTTACAGCATTCAGTATTGTGTCTGTCCTTTTTAGAAAAAAATGTCAAATTTTCCTGCAAAAATATATATGACTTTTATGCTGTCTCTGGAAAACAGGTTGCTTTCTAAGCTGCAAATAGTTTTGATTCATCAGTCCTTTTAATATATGAATGAAAATTCACCAGTTCCCTTATCTGCAAAGTTGTGTTTATGGCAAGATAACACTGTGGAAAGGGATTTCGACCCCAAACCTCTGTTTTTCAGCCTTTGGCCAATTCTTAATGTTTTCCAGAAAGTTGTGATGCACTTGTGCTTCATTTCGGAACTAAAACTTGCCTTAGTAAGAAAAGCTCAGCTGTTTTCAGCAAGTAAAAGGGAGACAATGAAATCTGTCATGGTTTTAACTCACGATATTGTGAGCTGAAACCAGTGGCCTGGCAAGGGACCATCACAGAACAGCCCCAACCAATGCCACATGCTGTTTATTGATTTTTCACCAACCCAGTCTTCTCACCAAGATACATGGAACATACATTCATACAATGCATGAAATGATGTTCTGCATCTTCTGTTCGTAGAATGAGTTTGCACCCTTGGTGATTTGTTTTAGTGAGCATTTCCTAGAGTCAACATACCATAGATGGAGATAGGAAAAAGGAAAACGTTCTCAACACACACAGGACTTCTACTTGAAATCTGATGTTTCCCCTTTTAAAATATCAGTTGTAACCTTCCCTCAACTGATAGTTCCTCAGAAGTTTTGGGATTAAGTCATATTGGCATTCTAGATTTTAATGTCAAGCTATCTGGGAGTTGCAATTTGAACAGAACTGGAAGGCCCCAGATTAAGAAAATGAAAGCTTCTTGAACAATATTAGTCATCACGCCACTGTAGCAGATGTCATCCAAGTGTGATGACATCGTGTCATGCAGTAGGTTTCCCTGGACTTTGAGATGGGGGGAAATTATAAATGAGGATGTTGTGGGCAGGAAAGATGTGGGTCTAAAGCTTTTTTACACACAAAACATGTGTAGCAACCTCTGCATTATACTGGAAAGAGAGTTCTACTCCACTTGGGAGTGGAGTAGAGAAAGATAGACCCAAGGCTTAACCACCATAGGAGGTGAACATCTCCAGTTAATAGCAGGAGTAGTTTTAGGAGGAGGTTTTTCTCTTGCATTGTATTGTCCCAACGGTACTTTTTTAAAGGACTTCCCATCAGTTAGTTAGAACTGGAGAAACTTGTTGGATGAGAAGTGAAATAACTTAAAAGAAAAATCAGGAAGTCCAATTGCCTTTTAAAAAAAAACCACCTTTGGGACAACCTTGTCAGGGCTGATTGAGAAATTCCCCTCCTGAGAACCTTCCCTCCTAGACCTCTTACATTGTATTGTAATCCCTTTATCGGTTCTAGAGAGGTTATCACCCATGCTTTTCTAAGGCATTGATGAAGATACATTTGAAGATAGTCTATAGCTAATTCATGCCTTTGTTAGTCCACTTTCCTGATTCAACAACAGGATGTGATGCTTTAATCCATCTGTGTCCTTTCACATGTAGATTTCCCTCAGATAGCAGCCAATGCAGGTTCTTTTCTTTTTGGTTGGGCTGTCTATGACATCCTGGTAAATAGGGCCACAAGAGACTGAGCAATCTTGTAAAATGGGAGATCATTACCTCCTACATATTACATGCAGTGATGGTGAGCTGGTAGGCAGATCTTCAGAGTTCCACTATATATATACAAAATGTGATGGGAGATAAGGAAAGTACTGGCTGAGGAAAATATCCAGAGAACTGCCTTCCCCAAGGCTTCACTTTTGGGCCGGCCCATCATTACTGTTAATTGTCTTTTCAACTCAGGGTTAAGAATTTAAAATAGTTTGATACTATTATTGAAAAAGAAAGACAAATTTAGATTTGGTTCAGACTCTTCTGATATCAAGTGGGACATAAGATTTCTAGATGCTCATGTCACTTCAATCTCAATAGTGACTTTTCCTCAACTATTTCCCACCTATATCTCCCCATATAATCTTTTTTAATGTAGTTTGTCAGTTTGATGCATTTAGCGGTAATCCCAAGTGAATCTCCCTGGTCTCAAAAGAATTAGATAGGTCTTGCCCAAAAAAATACAATTGTGGTGTGAAGTTAAGGGGCAGGACTTCTCTGTGGTATCCCCCACATCTTTCAAAACTCTACCCTCAGCGCTACGCCTAGTCCAATCGCTTCTGGCATTTAAGAAGACACTAGCATGCCATTCATTTTAAGTAGCCTTTAGTAACTATATTATACTGATGGGTCACCCTGGACTTTTATTGTACTTCATTATCGTGTATTCTTGATGCTGTTTTGTTGTTGTTTATACTGCACAGAATGCAGTGGTATAAAATTTTTGAAAAAAATTACTGAAGAGTTGCATTCTCTCTCCTTTAATGACTAGTTGTCAGTGTGGCAAGAGATGATGCTCTTCTGACACTGCATGATGGGAAGAAAAACTTCTCATCCTTTGTTGGCTGATGATGTATGCTAAAATAACATCCTTGTAAAGTGGGTTGTTTCACTCTGGAGGTACACCTAGACCTGTGATGGCGAACCTATGGCATGGGTGCCACAGGTGGCACACGGAGCCATAACTGTGGGCACATGAGCGTTGCCCTAGCTCAGCTCCAGACGCATGCGTGCACCAGCCAGCTGGTTTTTGGGCCTTTCGGGCCCACCGGAAGTTGGGAAACAGGCTGTTTCTGGCCTCCAGAGGGCCTCCAGGTGGTGGGGAAGGCTCTTTTCACCCTCCCCAGGCTCCAAGAAAGCCTCTGGAGCCTGGGAAGGGTGAAAAATGGGCCTACTGGGCTTACCGGTAACCTTTTTGCCATGGTGTGCCAAAAGCAGGGGGAGCGCGGGTGGGGTGTCGAGCGCGCACGGGCAGGGTGCATGGGGAGGAATTGAATTATGGGTGTGGGCACGCACGTACACAATCTCCCCACAATTTCCCTGCTTTTGGCATGCGATGGAAAAAAGGTTAGCCATCACAGACCTAGACCCTCTAGTTATATTTGTTTAGTATACGTTTGATAAAGAGCCAAAATGGATTGGTGGCTAAGGTGTTGGACTACACAGTCCCAGATACAGAAACTCATGGGTGACTGAATCAATCCCATTCTCTTATTCCAACTTATCTCACAGTTGTTATTGTGGAGATGTAAAGGAAGGAAAACCTCTCTCCTGCCTAAAGCACAAATATGCACTCTATATATTGTTTTCTGTGGATTGTGGAGTTCTCTCCATTAGGCAAAATTTTTGTATTCTGTCAAGAGAAGTATAGTTTGTACAGTCTAGAGGTATCTTGGCACTGGAGGGGAAAAAAAATCAAACTTCTACTTCTTCCCAATGGCAAATCAACAATAATCAAGTAGTAAGTGTTTTAATGCCTTTTAATAGTGCTTAAAAACATTGGCAGTTGCTGCCAACTTCTCTCTGTGTGCTGCCTAAGAAAGCCACAAAGGAAGGTTTGGTACATTGGGTGTGTTATTGGTAATTTCTTACTAGAAATTGAATTTGAAGTAATTAATATTCTATGTCTTTTTCTTCTTTTTATAACCCATAAAGGGAGATGCTTTTAATAAATAAAAATATTCACATAATTACTTTGCAAATATTTTTTAAAATCACATTTTGGATCTAAAGGAAGTTCTACTGGAAGAATTTTCCTTTGGATCTCTCTGTACAACATAATTTTGGGGAGAAATATTCCTTTTCTGCAGAAGAGACATGGCAACTCCTTAATGCCACTGAGTTTTGAGATTTTGTGTTGTTGTTATTACACTATTGCTCAGTTCCAACAGTATTGGCCCATACTTTTTAGTTCTATGAAGAAGGCTACATCAGATGGACTACGTTAATTATTATTTTATTTATACAAAATGATTGTTTGTTGAGGAAAGTTGTTACATAGTTGTTTAACAACTGAGAGTTTCTTAGGATCTCATAAGCAAACTCCTGGATTCTATTGAGTCCTATTGGTGAATGTTCATCTGAAGAATGAGTAAAATGTAAAAAAAATAGTTGGGAGAGGAAAACTTCACATTTCTTTAGCCTCCTAGATAAAAGCAGGCAACATGGCTGAGCAACTGAAGAAAGTCATCCTTGAGAGGTCCTTGGTGCTCTCTGAGCTTGGTTGCTTTCTTGCAGACATTTCAATATCTAAACTAGGTAATATCATCAGTCTGATATGATATTACCAGTCTATTACCTAGACTGAAGATGAAACAAGCAAACTCAGAGAATACCAAGAACCCCTCATTTCAAACCTGAGCTACAAATATTCTCCTTTAAAGTCATCCTTGCAACATTCAACAGTGTCCAGTCCAGCGGCATTCATGGGAGCAGACTTTATCAACAAGTTGAGGTAGTACCACAGCAGCACGATCAAAGCCCTTTTCCTTTGTACATAAGTATAGCGTCAACACGTGTACACAAGGATGGAATTTCGACCATGCTGTTATGCCTGCCATCTTGACATTCTTGATCTCTCTCCTATGGACATAGTTGCCCCTTCCTACTTTGTTGAATGGAGAATACATATTACATGCATTGAATTTCTTCCCACTGGAAAATGTTTGCAGAATCTTTCTTAATGCCCTTCCGATGGCGTATAAGAAACAGGGAAGTGCACACGCTGAAATAAACTTTATAAAATGTAGCCTGTTCCCTTTCTTTGCTTGGAAGTCCATCCCTGCCTGTCTTGCCTGCCTATTTTTTTAAAGGGAATGTTACTTCCTTTCCTTGTCTTTTTAGTATCTATCATATATATGTATGTGCATATGATGATTATAAAGATGCATGATTTATTGTTGTTTCTATCTCTTTCTCTCTCTCTCTCTCTGTCTTTCTCTGTACCTTCTCATGTTTGCAATTTCTCTAATAGAATGCTTTGAAATCTGGGCAGGGAGTGGGGAGGGCAGGTGGGGGAGGGGGGACTTGAACCAATAACTCTCTCTCTTCACCAATTCCTTGTTGTAGACTATTGGGGAGAGTCTTATTACAGTGACCTCATCGACTTGCATCTGGGTGGTATGTATGGCAGACCCTCTCTTCTGGCACTAACCTTGCTGACACCCTCTCCTGCTCCAGTTCCCCTGCACTGACTTCTCGCCACCCCAGCTCACAAGCAATGAGATGGAACCACCCAATGGATTGGCGAGGGCACAACCCCTTTTCCAGCTCAAAGGAAAGACTTCATTCTCCTCTAGAGCAGTCCTTTCATTAGCAGGTTTTTGTTTCAGAACTCAGTTTGGCTGGCAAGCACCAGACTGAGAAAGCAAATTATACCTGCCACGTGTACCTACCTTTTGTAACATGTGGAATTTGTCTTGTCTGGACATACAGTACATGGTTTCTTTCTTTTTTTTATTGTTTTCTATTCTTTCAAAATACAAGCCACCAAATGTTGTTTTGGAGTCAAGCAGCCTTTAAATCTAATCAATAAATAAATAAATGAGCAAACAATCAAGCTTGTTTCAGTAAAAAAAAAAGGAGGGATGGAAATAGATTAAGAGAAAGCTCCTTGTGATCCTCTAGAGCAGGGGTTAGCAACCTGTGGCTCTGGAGCCACATGTGACTCTTTCACCCCTCTGCTGCGGCTCCCTGTCACTCAAAATAGGTGTCACAACCGCCAACGTGTGACACCCGCCGGCACACGATTTATTGAGCTTTTCAACCCCCGGTAGGCCAACCATGGATAAATCCAACAAAAGAAAAGTTTCAGAAGAAAACAGAATGTTTAATTCAACTCTATATGCTAGTTTTGTGGCCACTCAAGAAACAGTCAGGCAGAGGAAGGGTTTTGTGGCTCCTGGTGTTTTCTTTTCTGTGGGAAATGGGTCCAAATGGCTCTTGAGTGTTTAAGGTTGCAGACCCCTGCTCTAGAGTGATGTTTCTCAAACTTAAACCACTTTAAGGTATTTGGACTTCAACTTCCAGGATTCCTCGGTCAGCAGTTGCTATGCTTTCATTTCTTCCTTCGGAACCTTGGCCATCATTGCCAAGAATAATGGCAATGATGTAAGATGTAGTTCAGCATTAACTGATGGCCACAGATTGCTCAGTCTTGCATTAGATATCGTAACAACATACAGAAGAGATCTCAAAACTGCAGAGAAGATGTGACAAGGCACAGACTGCTTTGAATTATTAAAAGAGTTTTTCAGATGGCCCTTTTTCAAAGTGAAATCAGACTTGGCTTTCACATCAACTCAAACTGTCCCTCCCTGAAGAAGAATCTCATTGCTCAAAATGACCTGTCAGGAAATTGGTCCTTTGTTCATAATGAAAACATCATTTCTTTTCGTCCTAGGATTAATCATGTGTTTTATTCTCATAGTGAGTTTTTGGACTATTACTTCTAGGAATTGTGGTTTTCTGTTTTTATCCAGAACTGCGAGATCCATTCCTGGATATTTGCATAGGCCTAAGCATTGGCAATATTGATTAATTTAATTTAGACAAGTTTATTTAGTAACAAATTAATTAGAAATTCTATTCTTCTAGCAGTTTGATAGCATGACAGCCTATTTACGAGGCGCAAATCTCTAAATCTCTTTCCATATGTAGCAGTCACTGAATTGAAAAGGGGCCATTATAGTTTGCTATACTGCACATTTTACACTTAGGAAGTGCCAGATGGAAGTATTTCTCAACCTTAGCAACTTTACGATGTGTGGATTTCACTGGTGGATTTTGGGAGCTGAAGTCCACACTTGTAAAGTTGAGAAATATAGTTCTAGATTACTATTACTTGAGCTGATGACTTTTGGAATGCAATTCATATTTTTGTTTTTGCATTCAGCTACTGTGAATTCCACTATGTGAATGACAAAGACACATCAAACTCCAGTTTCACATATTCTTTCTTTAAAAATCTTGACAATCCTTTTTCCAAGGCTGTTAACCTTTTTCCATCCACCCTTGAAGCGTTGCTTCAAGAAAAAAGTGTGTTCATTTATACTTCATTTACACTATAATTTTTTTTAATGTATTTCAGGATTCGGTGGTTGCAAAAAAAAACCCTCATACATATTTCACTCAGATTGCTTGAAGCTTCACATATGTGCTACTACATTCATAAACACTACAATTTATAGGGACTCAGTGCTAGTCCAATGTATTTTGTTTTGTAAGATACAGGACAGAATCATGTCATGTATTTATGTTCAGTTTATGTGGCTGCCTGCTTGCTAAACAATTCTGGGTGGCTAACAACATTAAAAGCAGCCAGAGATGCAAATAATAAAAATCCAGCAAATAGTTTTTTAAAAAACACACAGTATTAATATCTTCAGTGCCAAAGTAATAATTCATCAGCCAGGCCTAGGCTGACATCATCTCATTTATCTTAACACATAATGATCACTGATTCAGCATCGTGCTCCGGGGAAAGAACCAAGTTTTCAGTGTCTTTCTAGAAAGCTTTGTGTCTATAGATGGAGCTGTAAAAGGGTTCATGCTAAGTTACAACTAGCAGGCTCTCCTTCCTGGCTGACGTTCTTCCCACTCTACTACTGTTTCTGCTTCCTCTTCCTAATTCCTCCTGGAAAACAGTCTTCCTTTCACTTTTGCTAACTGATGGCTTTAAAAAATAGTCCTTGAAATAATTTAAAGGAACACTGTCATTTTTCATATAACAGTTTGACATTGCTGAAACAAACAAAAAAACCAGTCAAATTTGCTTTCTGTACCCTGTGTCCTTTGGCTATCTGCATATTCCATTTGGAAAATGGACTGTATGCAGCACAGCACTACTTATTACTTCCTGCCTCGCTAAATAATTATGCAATTATTTATATGTTTCTTTCATTGAAATTATGCTAATAGAATGACACAATTTCCAGTTATTTCTCTTAAACCATAAATAAATATTTACTTCTCAGCTATTTTTGAGATTTCAAAATCAAACACCCAAAGGAAAAATGGATATTCCTTTAATTAAATGGCAGTAT
Organism: Stegonotus admiraltiensis; assembly: GCA_032468215.1. NCBI lineage: Eukaryota > Metazoa > Chordata > Lepidosauria > Squamata > Colubridae > Stegonotus > Stegonotus admiraltiensis. Next base: position 30,444 of record JANHZT010005375.1, read on the forward strand.
CCCTTTATATCAGTATTTCTCAGACTTGGCAACTTTAAGACATATGGATTGCTGGCTGGGATATTCTGGGAGTTGAAGCCCACACCTCTTAAATTTGCCAAGCTTGAGAAACATTGCTTTAAATGCTGTGCTGTGTTAAGTGCAGAAAAGGGAAGTTGTGGCTTTCTAGTTGTAGTCCATGTTGTGTGACTGATGTTGATGCAATTACTTTGTCACGGGGCTGCCAGAATGCTCACAAATCGAATTGGAACTGGAATAGGAATTTCCAATTAAAATATCCAATTAAAATATCTACAATAAACTTAGCAGTTTTAATTAATGTCTAATGAAGGGAGTCTTCAGTTACTATTGTGAAAATCTGAGGGATTAGTATTTCCCTCCAAAAGAAACCCTCAGAATGTGACTTCATCTGAACTCGGTCAGAAGTGAGGAATTCTGGGAGCTGTGCCCCAATATATTTGCAAAGTGCAGTGTTGGGGAAAGTTGTTTAAATGTTAAGGGAGGGCATGTGAAAGCTCTAAGATAATTTATCATCAGTTTTAGCTTACTTGTGGTAAATCTCACTAGAGGACCTTGCTCTAACTCAACACTGAGTTTGACTGAAGTCGAATTTCTGAAATTAATTAGAAAATTAATATGTGAACCAAGGGTCCTTAAAGATGCAACAGTAGTTGGATCACGAGAGCTATTCCCTCATCTGAACTTGCTCAGAGACTGCTGTCACTATCTGGAGCACTTGTGGGTGATCTCGTGTCCTTTCCTTATCCAGAGAGGTATTACAAAGACCCTGTCTACTCGCCGAATCATCTTCATTCTGCCAAGATCATCAGCTTCGCTGTTAGTGAATTCATCTTCAGTTCACCATTCCTGCCCTGGAAGTCCGACGTTTCAGTGATGTTTTTGTTTTGGATAATACCTGTATTGACAATTGATTCACCACTTAAGCAGTGGCAAAGGGATATATCTAACTTTATGTGGCAAGGGGGGGGCAATCACAATTTAAACATAAGGTGTTACAAGATCCAAAGGAAAAAAGAGAATTAGTTTTACTGGACTTGAAATTATATTTTGCAGCTTGTTGTTTGGTTTGAATAAAAGACTGAGTGCTGCTGGGAAATAAAAAGCTCTTAATGTTAGAAGGACATGACCTGAGATTTGGGTGGCATAGATATTTGTGATATGATAAAGTCAAGATTAATGTGAATTTTAAAAAATGTTAGACGTGCCATATTGAGAATATGAAACAGATACAAATCCAAACTGTGTCCAAAAACCGATTGTGGCTGTCAGCATTAGAAGACGATAGAACTTGATGAGATTTTTTTTTTTTTGCTTTGATTTAGATTGCCAAGTTAATTTGCTTGATTAGAGAAATAATATTTATTGTCAATTCAAAACCTGTTACAGACTTTTTGCATAAAACAAAAAAATGAAATTTACAGTTCATGGTTTTGATAATTAGATAGGATAGATCATAGAAAGGAGACATAATGCAACTTTGGAGAAAGAGGTAAATTTATAATTGTACTTATACCTGCTGTAAATCTACTTCTTTATATCTTTTCTTTTCTTTCCTATTTTTCTTTTTCTGTCTTACACTTTGAACTGTATCTTTGCTTACTTTCTTTTAATTTTTTGTTCCTTACTCTATTCAAAGAGGTATCTTTTAGCTTAATTTGACCACTTACCTTTTACCTTGTTGTTACAAATCAAGATGTTTGGAAGTGAATTTCATTAGACCACTGCTGCAGGAGCTGCCCTGATCAGTGGTAGGTTTTTTGATGCAGTAGAAGATGCTGGCTGTGAAGACCTGTACTGGCCCAAGGCTGGGTATTGTAGAGATTGCCTTTATTTGCTTGCCTGTTCAGCCCTTGCTAATGGTCCCCAGCTACTAGGAGTCACAGTGGGGAACGCTCAGCAGTTGCCATTCTTTTAACAGCACCCATTGAAACAAGAGAGTCCTCCACCATGGCCTTCCAGAAGACTGTTGGGGATTAATTTTAACCAGCAGTGCTGCACCAAGTGAATTTTAATGTTAGTCTCCAATTTGGAGAATTAAATTTTGAAGTTTACTGTTTTAATTGCAAGTATATTTTGTATTTTGTGCTGTGTTTCGTTTTGTAAGCTCTTTCAATTCATTAGAGTCCAATAGGTTTCAAGTGGTGGTCAAATCTCATTTAAACAAACAAACAAACAAACAAGCAAGCAAACATGAGAGAACTAATTCTTCAGTTCTGTATTGAGTGTTGAGCTTTGCAAGCCTGTGAGATGTACAAGGGTGTAGCTCAGCATTGGTTGATCAACAAAACAGTGGAGATGAATGTTATGTAATTCACCTATTTAATGCTTTGCTTCAACATTCCCTGCCCTGCACTATTCCAGATGTTTTCTACTAAAAATATATATTATAATTGGACCATGTTTGTGGGAGATGATGGAGTTGCAGCCTGACATATATGGAAGATGTGAGAGTAGGGAAGTTTATTGTATAGTATTTGGTAGAAAGGATCTTTTTGGGGTTGGGGGAGTCTTCGTTGTTGGATTGGATAAGGAGATGTCTGGGACTCTGGTGACTTCAACAAGGTTTTTTTCTGCAAAATTTAATTATTTGACAAATCATCCAAGGGATAGTCAGGCTACAAGGTTTTATAATTTTAATTAAATTTAACACTTGACAGACCATTTAGATCTTTGATATGTGTTGTATAACCTGTGCATCAGTTAGCAACCTAGATGTTGCATTTTATATATACTTTTTAAGGATTAGGTTAGATAGGAAACACTTTTCGGTAGTCTAAGTATGATGTCCTCATGCACAGGTGACTGTTGCTACTTCAGAAATAGTCACGGTTGCTTCGGTGACTGTTATTGTGTAAACACTTTCTTTGTTCTTGTTGCTACCTGTCAATCTAGAGGCTGTGAAAGTTCAAGAGAACATCCCCATGCTACTTTGTTGATGCAAACCTAGTCAGTTAGAGCTGTAAAATTCCAATAGCTTGAAATAGATACCCAATCTGGGATCTTGAGAGAGAATTTAAAATTAAAACTTATTCTTCCAGATTTATTTTGTTATTTAAATAATACATAGATTGTTCTTGTCGACATGCGTCTCCATGTCTGATTTTCTCAAACAACAACAAAAAAACCACTTTGGGGAAATTTGAGCTAGTTATTTTATTATTATATATCTGTAGATATGCTGTAGATACCAGCAGTGGAATTTCTTCAAAAATGATTTTAGAAAATACATACTTTGTAAAACAACTTTTCCATACTCAATATAAATGTTTCTTCTGTCTATGAAAATTGGTTTATCCCCACCCTGTTTGCAGACTGGTGTTTCTTTAATTTTGATCCATCCTGTGTGTTTCTGTTCTAGTTCTGTGATGGTCCCTTCTAAAAGAACTTCCCTTCCCAAATTGTGTAGTTCTTCAAAATGGAAAACATGACTCTCTTACTCTTCCATTTTGAGTACATGTAACTCTGGCTTCTACTGAATGCTTTCTAAGGAATGTGATGGTTCTTCCTCATTTCACAGTAGTTTCACTACAGTTCATCTGCTGTAATCCTTACGTCATAAATCTTTCTATAAGACTTTGTCTCTTTACATATAAACTCATGTAGCTGTTCCCTCTGGACCCTCCCACAGAGTTTTTCCTCTTCAGCATGCATTATTGTTCTGGGCCTTCCATGCCTAGTAAACACCACTGAAACTAGATAATCCACTCTGGAAACATTTAGAGCAGGGCTGTCAAACTCGCAGCCTGTGAGCCGGATGCTTCACACACTGCCACACCCAGTTTAACGAAGGGGAGGGAAGTCCCAATACGTCATGTGATGACACCGTGATGACATGGGTTTGACACTCCTGATTTAGAGTGTATCTTGAATTCTTCATGATGTTGAGTGGACCTTTCTAGTCAACAGCTAGATAAGAAATGATTGGATTTGTCTAAACAACAGCTGAGGTCTAAAGTTGATTCAGAAAATTGAACAGTGAGAAATATGCCTCCTCCTGTCTCTTCAGAGGGTGGAATTCTGTGTCTCTCTCAGAAAGAATGTTTGTTTACTGGTCCTGGTTTCATGTAAATTTTTTCTTTTACAAATACATTATAGCTCAATGGAGTATATTCCATAGTTTTCTGCATTCTCTTTCTATTCGAAGCCCTAAAGTCTAAAGCAATAGCTGATGGAGTTCTATTTGGGGCCTTACTTATGTTTCACATGAAATTCAAAAGGGGGAAATATCTGCACTTAGTAATAATCATTGTTGAATTTATAATAATATGGGAGTTAGAAAGATTCAAGTGTATATGTAGTAAGAACAAAACATATTGGATGAAGCTAAGGCAGGCCCGGTCTAAGCACATTATTCGTTAACAGGTTGTAGCCAAAGATTCTTTTCTGTGATGATAGATATTTTGGGCAGAAGGAGAAGCTTTTGGCTCTAACCCCAAAATATTTAACATAAGGGATACATAATCCTGGTCAATCTGCTTTAGAAAATGTTGGGTAGTTGGCCCTTCTTTATATGCCTTTGTTTTCTAAACATTAAACATTTTCTATCATTGACCCATTTTTGTGGGGGGAATCTCATCCCAACATGAAGCCAACTGTAAAAGTGGCCTTTCAAACATATTTTGTAATCCTGCTTTCTTAGAAATATTGCTCGCCAACTTCTTAGTATTACCTTCTCTTTATATCCATAAACTGTAATATTGTGTGAAAAATCTACATGCACAAAACAAATCTTGGCAATTTTTCTTCATCCTGGTAATGTTTGTGGCTCTTGCTGTTTTCAATGCCCCAGTCTGTTCTCTTCCATCAGTGTTGACAAGGGATGTTTCATTTGTAGACAGTTGTTTCTGCGTCTCCATTTTTTGTATTATTTTTTTTCTTTCCTATTTTCTTCTGGTTGGTTGCTTCCTTTCTTTCTCACTCTTGTGCTTTTTTTTGTCCTTTTGCTTGTCTGTTTATTTTCACCCTGTTTCTCCTCCTTTTTCTTTCCACTTCCGATGTCCTCTTCCTGTCCCTTCTTCCTCTCCCATTTCTGGTCCTATTGAAGTTGAGCCCAATGCCGGGACACCACGCCGTAGACCTCTCTCCTTCTGTCCTTGCTGTGCCCATGAAGGTAACGTAAATTCTTGCATTCCCTCCATCCACGTTCCAAACTGCAGTTGAATTTATATAGGGACACTGGTCAACATGTGACAGTTTAAGTACTTCACAAACTTCTCCTTTCTTTCCTTCTTACTCAGTGATACCTTCACTATCAAATGTATTGCAAAATGTCCCTGATAATATTGTAAAATTACAATATTCCTTTTTTAGATGTGAACTGTGAGGGTAACTATAATACTCCAGGCTACTGAAGCTCTTTCTTTGGGGTGGTAATAATGCAACACAACAAAATTCCTGTTTGACATGCTAGATATCCCAAAGAGGTTCTTGGAAAATAGAGGAGAAACAAAATCCTTATAAAATTAACGGGAAAAAGAAATACTGTAGTTTGGTTTCGTTTGGTTTTTTGCAACTGATTTCCTTGATTTCCCTCAAATTTGAATGGTCAACCTCCTGACTTGTGTGATCTAGTTTGATTTCCTGACGTCCATATCTTGCTAAGCATTTTCTCAACTTTATCTCATGTGGACCCAATATCCATTGTAGAGTTTCCATTTCCCAAGGCATGGGGCAAAGGGGTGGAATGTGACTGTTGTGTGTAACTTATGCTAACCACTGTTTCTGCTTTTCATGGTGGGCTTTCATCCATGCTTCTTCCCCACCTCCACCTCCTCCTTCTGCTCATTGGCTTTTACAAAATAAGTCAAATAAAAGTTTCTCTAGGTCAGTAATAACACATATTTGGCTATTTTGTTTAGGAATTTTTCTTTGATGTATCCTCTCAGTGGAAAGAGTGGGGAGGATTTCCAACGCTTTTCATGGCTCCACCATTCTGGCCATTTGCATGTATAAGCTTTCCTTTCTCTCTCTCCTTTCATCATGGCTATAAGGGCACTTGTGCAGAGATGCTCAGAAAAGCATGCTTGGACTGAGCAATGGACAGGTAATGCCAGTTACAACATGAAAACCGTAATGCATTAGGGTGAAGGGTTCATATAGTTTCTGTTCTCCTAATTCCATAGATGTTTTAGTGGTTTGAAGGAGGAAAAAGCACAGGACGCCAGGCCACTGGAAGTAAGAACACTACTAAGAACCAGTGGACCATACCTCTTCAGTTCAACGTTGAGGTTCAAGCAACAGTGAGATTCCTGAAACAGTGTCTCGTTTCAGGGACTATTGTGTTTTCTCAACAGATGCTAGAAATACGTTTTGTTATATAAACCAGCTGGTGCATAATCTGACCTAATAATGTAACCCAACAGTGAAAAACTGTTCCATTCAGATGGAATTACAAAACTGCGCAAAGAATCCAAATTGATTACGACTTCAGCAACTTTACTCTGTATTGATGAAATTCTGGGGAAACACTCTTTGGTTAGGATCTACCTTGTTAGTTGATTATTTCACTTCTGCTATTTCTTCTTGGCCTTTTAAATCTAACTGTACACTGTTGAAGGCCCTGCATTTTTAAATATACAAAACACCTTTTGATATAGTTTATTGATGATATTTTAATTTTACTGTCTGTGAATTTTAGAAATGGCAGTTCCAAAACAAGTGGTTTGTGTCAGTTCAGGAAAGTTGGGATAGATTCACATTAAGAGAAAAGGCTTATCTTTTGGATATATGAGTTTGGGAAACGTTTGTTGATGGTCTCTCCATTTGTCAATTTTCTAAATGTTTCTAGGTCAACTTAGCCAACAGAGGCAAGTCCTTCACAATCAGAATCGCCTTAGAATCACATTGTTTGTATTTCAATTGGTATTGTCTGTAATGAACTGCCATTGTATACATTGGTTGTGGATGCAACTAATTTGCACAAACATAATGTGCCGTTTAATCTGCTCTCAGAGATCGTTGTCGGATCTACTACTAGAAAATACATCTAGAAATTATTGTGATAGAAATCAGGAAATGATTGCTAAATGATTTAGTCATTAATGTAATGTACAGGCCATGTCAACAAAGATATTTTAAATTAGCTGTGTCACAAGGAAGTGTGCTGAGTTTGTACAGTGATCTGTCTGTTAATCACTCTGTAGCTATGTGTCAAGTTGTCTTCTGAGTTATGAGAATGGGTGAGAGATTCACATGCTTTTGAATATCCAGATCACCTCATATCCGTTATGCAAAGCTAGGCTGCTTCAAGGTCTGAAATTACACAAATTACCGTAAGAAATACAACACAGTACTGAACAGAGCATTGCCATTTTGACTATTTATTCTGGGGTGGGAGACCTACCATCTAGGGAAGAATCTAGATCAGAGGTCTTCAAACTTGGCAGTTTTAAGACTTGTGGACTT
>JANHZT010005376.1:0-10200 GCA_032468215.1 Stegonotus admiraltiensis
TGGTGAAATGCAAAAAAATTTTGCTACCGGTTCGGTGGGTGTAGCTTGGTGGGCGTGGCTTGGTGGGGGGATGCCATGTGACTGGGTGGGTGTCATGTGACTGGGTGGGTGTGGCCAACTTAAAAAATACCTTTTTAAAGCATTTTTTACTACCTTTTCGGCCAAACCGGCAGTAAAAAAATGCTTTAAAAAAGTAAAAAAGAAAAAGGTTCTGACAATTGCGTGGCACAGCTATGATCATTAGAAACTTTTTTTTTTTACTTTTTAAAGCATTTTTTAACTACAGGTTCACCTGAACTGGTAGTTTTTATCATTACCAATTCGCCTGAACCGGAGCGAACTGGTAGCATTTCACCCCTGCTTTATGGGCTCATCCAGCTGAATGGTTTGGATAGGCCTTTTTATCATGACAAATTATCTTCAGGCTTTTAACCTGTTCCAAGTACCCTGTTTCCCCAAAAATAAGACATCCCCTGATAATAAGCCCAATCGGGCTTTTGAGCACATGCACTAAAATAAGCTTCCCCCAAAAAATAAGTCCTCCCAAAAAATATTTAAACGCAGAGCTGGAAACCAGATAAGATGGCAAGAGTAGCCCCATCTTGCTCCACTAGCCCCAAAATAATAAGATCTCCCCGAAAATAAGGCCAAGCGCTTATTTCAGTGTTGAAAAAAATATAAGACAGGGTCTTATTTTTGGGGAAACGTAGTAGTAAGGAAAAGAAATAATTCCTCATGGACCCTGTTTGATTTGCCAGCTCTTATTCAGAAACTTGTCTGTTTGGACAAGGACATAGGAAGTCCTCAACTTACAACAGTTCATTTAGTGACCATTCGAAGTAACAATGGCACTGAACAAAGTGACATGACCATTTTTTCACACTTATAAATGTCAACAAAATAGTGCTACATAGCATCAGTCAAAAGACAAGGAGGAGGAAGTAGCCTATTATAACATAAAGTTCAAAAAATATAGATTCAGAACTGCCTAAGTGCATATAATAGGCAATGCTGTTCTATCACTCTTTCTTAATAGTTAGAGTTTACTCCAAACTAACTTGAATCTTGGTTTATTTTCTTCAGTGGATTCAACTAAATAAAATTAAATGTTTGTCTAAGAATAAATGCCATAACTTTTTACCATGATTAATCATGGGGTATTTTTTTATAGTGTTATTAGAAGTGTACCTGTCATTATTTGTTTTTCTAATGCTTCCTAAGCAGGTTACAAAAAAAAAACAACACAATTTGCAACAAAAATTTGCTACCTTGTGCTACAGAAAAATTGAAAGCCCCCAGCTGAACCTCTATTTGTGATATTTTGTATACCAGAGGTTGCCAATCTTAGCAATTGTAAGACATGTGGACTTCAACCCCCAGAATTCATTGCTTCTCAACCTCAGCCACCTTCAATTGGCTGTGGAATTCTGGGAGTTGAAGTCTCATCATCTTAAGATGGCTATGTAGACCATTTGGAAATGAATCCAAGAATGTGCTGCTGTATCAAGGATGAAATTGTTAGAAGCATTTGCCCCAGAGGTGGGTTCTATGAGGTTCTGACCAGTTCTTGAGAACCAGTAGAAATTGTGAGTAGTTCGGAGAACCGGTAGTAAACATTCTGACTGGCCCATCTATTCTCTGCCTCCCAAGTCCCAGCTGATTGGGAGGAAATGGGGATTTTGCAGTAACCTTCCCCTGGAGTGGGGTGAGAATGGAGATTTTACAGTATCTTTTCCCTGCCACACCCAAGCCACACCCACCAAGCCACACCCACAGAACTGGTAGTAAAAATTTTTGAAACCTAGCACTGATCTCCACACTAAAAGCTGCCATCATGCATCATAAACAAAGCTGAACAGAAATCTAAAGCTGTCCTGGTAAAGCAAGGCAACTGGCCGGGGATGAAAATAAGGATAGAAAATCTTAATCCGTTTGCAAGGCTTGGAAGAGAGAGACAGAAGAGTGGATGATTGCCAGCTAATGAGACCAACAGCAATAACAGTAAAGCAGAAGAGAGATAATGGAGGAAAGCAGAGGCATTAATTCATGAAGTGGGCAATTGAATTATTAAGTGTTTTGGAAGAGCGCCACCAAGGAATGGTGCTTATCAGTCAATTAGAGCAGAAGTTAAATGTTACAAAAGGAATGTAAACTTCATGCTCCAAAATGGCGGCCTTCATCGCCCACTTTAAATCCAGTCAAATTTATTTTCTGATACTGAGGTGTTACCCATGCACCATCATTGTGTGATGGGATAAATAAATATGACGATGCTAAGATGTAATCATTTTTATCCGATGTTCCTTTCAAATGCAATCAATTAATGCACTATTAGGAAATACTCTTGCCATACCAAGTGGAAACATTAGAGGCTATAGGTCACCTTTGCTGAATAATGACTTTTAGAGGGGTTGAAAGATCTGGCTCTGGTTCCAGGCTCTATGATTGGGTGGTTGAGTGTATAATATGTTTTGTTATTTCTCATCAGATTCACCATCATGTTTAATGGGGTTTTTTTTAAAAAAAAACTTGACTGTACTTCTATTATTTTCAGGGATGGGCTGCTGGGGGTTCGTAGGGTTTCGGAAAAACCTCTAGCTAAGATTTTGTGTAGTTCGGGGAACCCCCAAATCCCATTCCTGGCTGGCCCTACGCACCTCACCCCACCCCTCCCAGGAGTCTCCACGTGACCCATTTTGGATGCAGGTAAGTGCAGGGTGCTTGTGGAAGCTCAGGGAAGGCGAAAAATGGGCCTACCGGAAGTTCTGGCCCATTTCCAGCCTCCGGAGTGTCTCTGGAGCCTGGGGAGGCCGTTTTCACCTTCCCGGAGGCTTAAGGAAAGCCTCCAAAGCCCAGGGAGGGCAAAAATGTCCTTCCCCCCTTCCACAGCTGTGGTGCAGAAGGCCAACTAGGCCATGCTCACCATGCCTACACCCACCCAGCAACCAGGCAAACAACCCCCTGCTAAAATATTTGAAGCCCACCCCTGGTATTTTGTTATGCTGTGAGTCAGCTCAGTTGATTTGGCCGTCTTAAAATGAACAAACCAAATGACGATGGAATGTGCAATATTTTATGAAGATTAACATGATACGTTTCTAGCAGAATATCAAACTTTCTCAAATAGATCTGGAGGTGATGCTGTAATAAGATGAAAGCCATAATGAAGATGGGTCACTGTTACACAAATGTGGTCTCAGGTTCAGCTTATGGTCACACATTCCCACACGACCCTGGGAAATTGTCACACTCAAATCATTTTCAATTGAACACTTGCTTTTTTGGTGGAGAGGGGCTTGCCATGTGCTCAGCCCAACTTTTGTTTATTTATTTTATTTTATTTATTTATTTATTTATTTATTTGTCAAACATATACAAGATAACAGGTATAAGTATAAACATGGACATGAACATAGGAAATGAGTACAAATAAATGGGGACAGTAGGACAGGGATGGTAGGCACACTGGTGCACTTATGCACACCCCCTTTACAGATCTCTTAGGAATGGGGTGACATCTATGGTAGACAGTTTGAGGTTGAAGCTGTGAGGGTTTGAAGCTGTAACAACGGAGTCAGGTAGAGCATTCCAGGCGTTGACCACTCTGTTGCTGAACTCATATTTTCTGCAATTGAGTTTGGAGCGGTTTACCTTAAGTTTGTATTTATTGTTTGCCAGAGTATTATTGAGGTTGAAGCGGAAGAAGTCATTGACAGGTAGGATGTTGTAGCAGACAATTTTGTGTACTATGCTTAGATCAGACCTTAGGCGGCATAGTTCCAGGTTGTCCAGGCCCAAAATTTTGAGCCTGGTGGCATAAGGGCAGTGGTGGGTTGCTACCGGTTTGCCCCGTATTGGGCGAACCGGTAGCGGCGGGAGGCTCTGCCCACCCACACGGACACTTCTGCGCAGAAGCATCATGCGCACGAGCACGCGTGCGCCCATGAGTGAACCGGTAGCGACAGGATTTGCAACCCACTACTGCATAAGGGATTCTATTGTGAGCAGAGGAGTGGAGTACTCTTCTCATGAAATACCTCTGGACCCACTCATTCGTATTAATGTCGGATATACAGTGTGGATTCCAGGCAGACGAGCTGTATTCGAGAATTGGTCTGGCAAAGGTGTTGTATTCCCTATATAGCAATACAATGTTACCAGAGAAGAAGCTTCGCAAAACCAGGTTATCAACTCTTAATACCATTTTCGCAATGCTGTTACAGTGAGCTCTGACGCTTAGATTTAATTAATTAATTATTAATTAATTAATTAATTAATTAAGGTTTCCTTAATGACTTTGTTCATTTCCCCGAGGAAGCTTTTCCTGGCTGTTGTCCACCCTGCTTACATGTCTTCACCACTTTTAGGTACGGTGGTTTTGGCCTAGTCTCACATCACTCATGGCACCAATCCTGAAACAGAAGTTCCTGGTTTTACCAAAGTGTCTACCACTGGACACGATGGAATGTCAGGAAAATGAAGAAAAACTTGTCAAAGAGGAAATGATGAAAAGGCCCTGGTTAAATTAAATGATTACATGCGATGCTATTCAGTATATGAAAGAATGGAATAGCAGATATTCAAAGGTCATTGCTCAATAAGATCTTGCCTATTAAAATTAGTGACTATCCTATCTCCATCAATGGTGTATAAGTGCACGCATCTGCATCAGCAAATTTATGCAAATTACAAGTGATGCTAAATGCACGAGTACATTTTGTTTTACACAACATAGCACTAGTAATGGATGATTGAAATGCTTGAAGTGGACACATGAAGGAATCTGGAATTATAGAAACATTTGGACTGGGTAAACACAGTAATCCAAGATAAAGGTAAATAGAGCTTTCGAAATTGAATTCTTCATTTATTATCAGAATCTGCTTCAAGCAATATTTTTGTTTGATTTATAGAGCCACCCACCTCATGGAAATAACTAAGTGGCATACAAATATTAAAATCACCATAGTATTGTATAGTGTATGATACCCCAGTTGAAATAATAATGCCCTCAAACGGAAAGCTACATTACTAACACACCTCATTTAAGCTCCCAGCCCAAATGCCTGGGGAAATAGCCTGATCTTCAGAGCATTACAAAAGGCTAACAGTGAAGGAGCCAGCGAGATCCCTGGGAAGATGTTACTCCTACCAAACAATCACAGCCACCGAGCATATGCTATTTTGGAGTCCAACAAAGCATTGTTTGATGGAAGGGACCCAGAGCCAGTGGTGAAATCCAAACATTTTTACTACGGTTCTGTGGGCGTGGCTTGGTGGGCATGGCTTGGTGGGCATGGCAGGGGAAGGATACTGCAAAATCCCCATTCCCTCCCCAACCCTGGGGGAAGGATACTGCAAAATCCCCATTCCCACCCCACTCTGGAGCTAGCCAGAGGTGGTCTGCTACCAGTTCTCCAAACTGCTCAAAATTTCCGTTAATGGTTCTCCAGAACCTGTCAGAACCTGCTGAATTTCACCCCTACCCAGAGCATGCCCTCCATCATACAGGTAGTCTTTGACTTACAACCAATGGGGAAGCCAGTTTCACTAAACAACTGTGTTACTAACTTAACAACTACGGTTGGAAGAAAGATCTTAAAATGGGGGTGAAACTCACTTAATAACTGACTCATTTAGCAACAGAAATTTTGGGCTCAGATCTGGTCGTAAGTTGAGGACTACCTGTATAATCTGGTCCTTTGCCATGTAAGGCTTTATAGATGGTAACCAACATCTTAAATCAGACCCTGCAGACCAGGGGTGCTTAGATCTGGCCCATGGGGTCGCCCTGGAAACAGTGAAGGGTCAGCACCCAGTGCCTCTGTCAGTGAAAATGGAGCTCCATTTTCAATCCAAATTGAATCCAAGTTCCAGATTTACATTTACATTTGTCAATTACTTTTTAATTCTTTATTCAGGTTCTTCTATGGTGCGCTTATCATTCTCACTTTCTCTTTCCATCCGCCATCTCCCCCCGCCGCTATTTAGCTGCAGTTTCCATGCCGGGGTAATTTTAGTAATTGTTTAGTAGTTGAAAATATTTAAAATTTTCTTTTTATTGTCTGGGGGTTAGCCGATCACTCACCCAACACCAGCACTCTGTCCAAATCTTCCCTCCTGCACATCACTTGCTCCAGAGGCTCCAGCTTCATGGCGATACACTCTGATCGCCGCTCCTCATCACCAGCTTGGAGAGAGTTTCTTGGGCTATCCAAGGGACTTGCCTGTCCCTCTTTAGACACCGATCTGCCTCTCTTTCTTTGCTGTCCCTACAGGACAGCTTCGGTCCGAAGACCCCCCTGGTGACAGTTCTTCTGGCTGGATTTTGCCAAGCTCGTCGGAGCCCGACATTTTTCCCAGCCAGTACCACCACGCTGCTTCCGGATTCTCATGGAGCTCCATTTTCAGAGGGTTGCAGGAGGCTGTCCCAGCAAAAAATAGAGACTGGGAGCCTGTTTTCGCTGGTAGAGCACTCGGGCCACCACAGGCATCCTCGACACAAGTGATGTCAAGCTGGCTACGTTCCCCTGGCCATGCCCCCCCAAGGTCAAACACAACCCTGATGTGGCCCTCAGTGAAAGAAAGTTTGACACCCCTGCTGTAGACCTAGCTGGCTTACTGGGAATCAACACAGCTTGCAGATGAGCAGTAATGAGACCATATGAAGAGATACCAAAAACTCCCTGCGGCACTTCATTCTGGATCAGCTGCAGCTTCCAAATGCTCTTCAGTGTACACCATGTTATAATAATCCAAATGGGAGATTTATTCAAGTCTCTAACCACAGAACTAACTGGATGACTTTGGACCAGTGATTGCCTCTTAGTTCAATTACCTTACAAGGTTATTGTTCTGGGGATAAAATAATTATTATATAATTATACACTGCTTTGAGCTTCCAGAACACAATAGTTTATAAATACAAATCAGAGTTAAGACGAAAATTATGAAGGGTGATGCTAGGTTGTAAAACTGAGGATATAAAAGAGACATGAACATTAGTTTGGTGTAACGGTTCAGGCTAGGAACTGGGAGGCTGTGAGTTCTAGTCCTACCTTAAGCACAACTTTCTCTCAGCCTTATGATAGATGCAATGGCAAATCACTTCTGAAAAATCTTGCCAAGAAAATTGTATGTTTTCTTGGACAGTGTCCAAGAATCAAACATGATTGAGTGGAAGAAAGAAAAAAAAAGACAGGGCCTCGACTGCCCACCCCACCTCCTTCCGGGACTCGGTTTCAGGGCTGGAGGGAGAGGCACCCCCTCAACAACCAGGGACACGAGCAATTGTTAGGCGACCATTGAAGAATGATCACTAAATTTGTTAAGGGCTGCCCAGTTTGTGCAGCCTCCAAGCCATGGCCAGGCAAACCACTTGGCCTCTTACAGACAGTAGAACCAACCAACAGGCGAACAAGAGAAGGGCTGAACAGCCACTATTCAAGGTAGGGGACCGGGATGTGTGTGTGACAGGTAACAGTGACAAATAATAATGTCTTCCTCTCTAAGTCTCACAGGAAGACGCCTGGTAGGGAGGCCGCCTGTTGAGTGTCAAAACACCCCTCAACACCATACGGATGGGGGGAGGCAGGAGTCAGTCAGACAAGAGGCAGCCAGAAGATATGCCGGGCAGTAAGAGGGCAAGAACAATTAGAATTCTGAAAAATTGGATCAGGTTCTGAGTCCAGGAAATCAGTGTAGGATTTGAAGAAAAATTAATGAGTGAACAATTTTGTTCTGTACAGAGGTAAAGAGACCAAGGTGAGAGCCAGAAGAGGAAACAATTGCAAGTCAACATGAATAATAATAAGATAGTTCTTAGACATTTGTGTTGACTAGTTGGGAAGAAGACCCAATGGGAAGGAGATCCATTATACAGAAGCAACCCATCCTGACAATGGATGAGCTATGCAGAACAAAGAGAAAACGGAGTGATAAATAAAAGGCAAGAATTTTAGTTTTTCCCGACTGGGTGGTAAGGAGATCATAAATATACAAAAGGACTGGAGAGGAGGAAGATAATTTGATCTTCGATATAGAGTTTATGCTGTAAAGAGAATGCAGTCTAAAATGTCTTAGAGGCAATTTGAAATGTAGAACTGGAAGGCTGGGAAAAGACCTTGGAGTCAGTAAGAGAGTTGGGTGCATTTCCGTAGGACTTGATACATCAGCCAGATCCAATCACGGAAAAAGAAAGCAATGCATGTTGCTTTGCATATATCTATGCATCGGATGAATTTGACAAGCTATTCACCTGTAAGGAATTGTTCCTTGCCTTGGGCAAGAAGCTAATTTCAAAACTGGGTTGTATCACTAACAGTTCTTCTCCAAGGTCAGAACGAACCATACAGAAGGAGAGGGAAAATCCATGACACAGAACACTATAAGTCAAATATGAATGTATATATACATATATAAAGGTAAAGGTTCCCCTTGCACATATGTGCTAGTCATTCCTGACTCTAGGGGGCAGTGCTCATCTCCGTTTCAAAGTCCGAAGATGTCTCCGTGGTCATGTGGCCGGCATGACTCAATGCCAAAGGTGCATGGAATGCTGTTACCTTCCCACCAAAAGTGGTCCCTGTTTTTCTACTTGCATTTTTTACATGCTTTTGAACTGCTAGGTTGGCAGAAGCTGGGACAAGTAATGGGAGATCACCCCGTTACACGGCACTAGGGATTCGAACCGCTGAACTGCCGACCTTTCGATCGACAAGCTCAGCATCTTAGAAACTGAGCCACTGTGTCCCTATACATACATACATACATACATTCATACATACATACATATGTACACACACACACACACACACAGTTGGAAGAATTACTTCAAGTAATAAACAGGTGGTTATTAAATGAGAAATCAGGGAGGATTCTTTCTAAGAATTTTTTTTTTTTGCTGTTCCTTTGTTTTCTCTCCTGTCTGCAGTCAGCAAGCCATCAGCTTCTGATCAAGGTAAACTGTAGTATAAAAGAAGTCAATAACATGTAATTGGTTTTTTTGTAATATACTGTAGAGTAGCAGTGGTGCTTGACACTTAATGTCACTGAACACTGACTGCTATTCCTTTCCTGAAGATGGAGGCTTTCTTTTTGAAGGAAGCTGAATTAAGATCCGAAATATAGGGGATGCTCTTTTTAATCCTTCCCTCTGCATACTTGCAAAGCGATGCTACATAAAATTAGAGGTGAGGGGGTGGGGGGTGGAGAGAGGAAAGGAGAAGAAAAGGAAGCATACCCTCATTTAGCAAAATTGAAAAACACCTACCCAGACACCCATCCTTGGGGTGAAAAAAACCCCAATTGATGGTCAGGGAAGCAATATATAATTTTTGAAGGGGACAATTACGCATCTTAAAGCACATTAACTCTCAGCAACGATGGGAACTGTCTGAACAATTAATCTTTTCCTACATCAAAGCAAGCTGTACTTATTGATAAACAAATCAGGATGCCACTGTAGATAGCTAGCTGCTTGGGCAAGTGTAGTAATCTAAGGGACAGACTTCAGAATTTCCTTTTCCTAGATAGAGGCAAGGAAGGGCTTTGAAAGCTATCGTCTCATTAGGGAGCTTTAGAAACAGGAGTTATTGCCGGATAATAGGAACGTAGATTTACTGTTGGCCCCGCTTGTGCCATAATTTAAATTTCACATGATTTTTGACTTCTCTAGTATAAATAACAATAAAACAGCATCGCGCTGCTTGTTCACCGTAGAGGATTTAATATGCATTGCTTCCTTTGTATTTTATTCTTTTAGTCTCTGGTCATTAATCGGCTGAAATAGATTAATCACGGTGCAATGCTATACACACTACCGTGTTTCCCTGAAAATAAGACCCTGTCTTATATTTTTTTGAACCCTGAAATAAGCGCTTGGCCCTATGGCCACGTGCTCAAAAGTCTGATTGGGCTTATTATCAGGGGATGTCTTATTTTGGGGGAAACAGGGTACTATGCAGAAGCCGATCTCACCAAGGGTATGTATGTATGTATGTATGTATGTATGTATGTATGTATGTATGTATGTGTTGTGGCCTGCCAACCGCCTGTGCAGATCATGGCTGATCCCGACGACGAGGAGCCTGGTGTGGTGTCGCACCTGCAACCTGCACAGCCAGCGCTCGCGTCGGACAGCGAGGAGGCCGAAGAGGATGTGATGCCAGAGGCAGAGACTCAGCCAGGGCCTTCAGAACC
>JANHZT010005377.1:21453-33516 GCA_032468215.1 Stegonotus admiraltiensis
CCGGTAGTAAAAATTCTGACTGGCCCCACCCCCATCTATTCTCTGCCTCTCAAGTCCCAGCTGATCAGGAGGAAATGTGGATTTTGCAGTAACCTTCCCCTAGAGTGGAGTGGGAATGAAAATTTTACAGTATCCTTCCCCTGTCATGCCCACCAAGCCATGCCACGCCCACAGAACCGGTAGTAAAAAAATTTGAAACCCATCACTGGTACAGTGAAATGAGGAAGACAACAAAAAAGGGTTTCAGGACTCTCTTAAAAAATATTCGACTTTTTGTTTAAAAGAACTATAGCAGTAAGAGAGACTGAGTTAAATTGTATTCTGCCAAAGCAAAATTTTCAGAAAATGGATCCCTGTGTGGATATCTGGGAGCATTTATTTACCTGCTTATCACCTTTATACTGTGCCTTTATTATATGCAGCTCAAGCTACATAATGCTCCCTCTTGCTTTCCTTACACTAATAACTCTGTGCGGTAGGTTGGACTGAGAGAGAGTAGCTGATCCAAAGTCATCTGTGCTTAAGACCGGATGAGAACATGGTCTCATGTTTCTAGCCCTGCTCCTAAACTGTTGCTGGTTCTTGCTCCTAAACCATTGCTCCTAATCTGGTTCTCTAAAGCAATTGTTTCTGAGGTACCAGAGAGCTCCACATGACCTCTTCGACCTTTTCCAGAACCCGTGCTATAAGGAGTGAGTGAGCCAAGCAACATCAATTTAAAAATTCATTTAGATTCAGTAGCAGGAATGTGATTACTCCTTGAATACTTGATAATTTGTTCCTTGCCATTGCTATAAAATTTATACTTCGATAGCAACTTTTGGAGGGCTAGTATTGAAGAGCAGAGGGAGCTATATCCTTGTCTGCAAACCCTATCTTTTCTGCCCCATTGCATTCTCTCCACCTTTATATTTTCCTCTCCACTCTCTGATAAAGTAACTTTTGGTGGGGTTTTTTATATATGGTATTATAATTCTGTTTGTAAACTGTCTTGGGAAACACTGGTTGTATGATATAGCATATGAAGAAAGGAAAATTCCCCTGTAGGTTCTCCGGGATGTTTCTGACGTGGCTCCAGAGAAGCTTGGGAGGCAGCTGCTTCAGAAGGAGACAACATTTGC
This sequence comes from Stegonotus admiraltiensis, assembly GCA_032468215.1. Lineage (NCBI taxonomy): Eukaryota > Metazoa > Chordata > Lepidosauria > Squamata > Colubridae > Stegonotus > Stegonotus admiraltiensis. The sequence continues at coordinate 22,575 of JANHZT010005377.1, forward strand.
ACCTGTTCGTTTCCCCACAAGTGGGACCCCAAAGATACTCTTTTGGGCCAGCAATTTATCAGTGACCATCAACAACACACTGTTTGACCTAACAAATTTGACCTTTGGGCCTAGTGCTGTGGTTGATGTGCGAGACTCTGAATGGAATTCCAGTGCTTCTAAGTAAGTTGGGGCAAGGGCTGTGAGGATGGTGTGTGTGTGTGTGTGTGTGTGTGGGTGTGTGTCTAATTATGGGATAATATGAGCTGTTGAGGAAAATATGTATAGGTGGGGTGGGAAGTTACTGGCTGCTAGGAGTTGGAGGCACAAGTTGTGTGTACTTTTACAAATAACAAGATTCACCTTTGAATCATTCAAGCTGGCATGTCAATCTAAACATTTGATGTGATTCTGTTTCTGCTAGTTAGGAGGTGTGGAGGATCCTAAATTCAGGCTTTCCTATATCATTATGATTGCTCCATTTTGCCTCATATCGACAACTGCCTGCATTTTCCCCCAGGTTTCTCTCAAATTTTACAGATGACTGAGATGTAAACACACATATACACATACAATTTGAGGGAAATAATCTTTGTGCCATACCAAATTCTAAAATGGCATACAGGTAGTCGTCTTACAACTGGTTGTTTAATGGTGCAAGTTACAATGGACTTTTAAAAAGCTACTTACGAACCATCCTCAAAATTGCAACTGCCACACCTCACCCCATCCCACCCTTTTGCCATCAGAAAACAGCAAAAAACAACATTGGATAAGCTTGATTCACTTAACCACATGATTTGCTTAATGACCACTTTCATAAAAATAGTTGTAAAATCAAATCTGGTCACGTGGTGCCTCAACACAACCACAATTTAGGACTGAAATTCCAGGCTCCATTGTGGTCATAAGTCAAAGATATTAGTATCATACTTAAAGCTTGGACTGCATTAGCTAAACGTGAAGGTTAGGTAAGTCTTTACTAAATATGGAGAGGGAATGTATAGTTTGGGGCTGGTTAAATAAATAAAACTAACTCTGCTTTCTCTCCATAGATTGGTACTGAAATATCAAAATATAAAAGGGAAAGAGTTAAAAATCAGGTAAAGTTGGCACAGTTTCTGAGATCCTGTTCTTAGAGCAGCATATATTTTACCAGTTGTTACTTGTCTTTTTCAATCTGGGAGTTAAATCACCACGTTGTTCTCTATCTACTGCAGAGTTGAAATTTGGCATATTTTTTTAAAAAAAATTGATCCATTTATATATATATATATATTTGTATATGTATATGTATATGTGTATATACAGACAGAAAGATAGATAGATAGATAGATAGATAGATAGATAGATAGATAGATAGATAGATACAAACTGTTTAAAGCCTGGCATTTTAAAGCATGAAACATTATTTCTTGTGGTATAATTTGCATTGAAGGGCTCAGCTGGGTCTTTTTGTTAATGGGAGGTCTTGTTGCTTAGATTTTGTGTGTAGTTTTTCCAGTGTTGCCCCTGAGGTCTCATAGACAAAGAGAGCCTTAGGTTATTCTTATCCACCCCCTGTGACTTCCAAGAAAACTGTGTGGACATCAAGAGTTCAGCTTGGCTCAGGTCTTCATCTTTAAAGGCCTTTTTTTTTTTACTACAGTAGCCAAATGGTGACATGGTTACCTACCATTTTGAAGGGGCAATATACAGAAATAATCTCTTTATTAAACTAGACCTAATACTTTTAAAATATGGAGCTTCCTACTAGGTAAGTGTCCTCCCCAAAAAAAATGGAGAAAAAGAACATCCTGTTTCAATCCATATATATGAGCCAATGTTGTCCACTGGAGCTCTTACACACACGAATATTAAATGTGATCCTGAGTCTCGGGAAGATGCCAGCCCATCCTTTCTCTTTTAGCAGAAGTATTAAGGCTTGATGAACATTTTAAGGCGTTTTTAGAAATACCATGTAAACTGGGAGACAAAGTGTTTTAATGAATATAAGATATGTGATGTCTATATTAGATATGGAACCTGCCATGACTAGGCAGTTTTGGGCTAGTTTAATTCAAGCATTGACTCAGAGGATTACTAGTGGTTATTACTAAGGTTTAAAGAACTATCTAGGCTATTTATACTTATTTTGTTCCTTACCCCCTGCCTCCCTCCTCTTTTGGTTTTTTCTCTCTTCACAGTTTTCTAATGACAAATGCCAGTTATTCCATTTCTAAGCGGAACTGGTTTGTCCTCCACACTGTGGAACTGGTGAGACCTGGAGACCCACCTGCTGTCTTCAATGTTACCCAAATCACAGCCCCTACCAACTATTCCTTCAGCTGTGCTTGTGTCAGCAGTGAACCATCTTTGGGGGGCATGTTGTTCCCCGCCAAAAATGCCACCCAGTGGGATCTGACTATCATGAGATTTCAGGTATGCTGACTGGGGAGAATACATTCTAGCTGACTTGAAACAGTGACAGAAACCCCCAGTCTTTTATAAAGCCAAGCTGTCCCATCTTTCCAGAAATGACTCGTTTTGTGTGTGCATCAACAGACCACCTTTCTTTCTAATAAATTATTCTGGTATTTGTGAGAAGAATGAGCTTTGGTTGCTTTCTGATTGGCAGCCAGGGATCAAGGCCAATCTCCCATATCCTCTGACTTCTGATAAGACTCTGTAAATGGCACTGGGCTTGAACTGTTTCTATATACTGTAGTAATGGAATTCGTTAAGATCCCGTTGTGAATACAGCAAGGTATAGGGAGATTGAAAGCTGCCTGCAATACTAATGCAATCTATTCTGTCCTTGCAGATCCAAAGCTTCCAACTGATAAATGAAACATTTGCTGATGCTAGTGACTGTGCTGGTTTCTTTTCTCCTGGAATATGGATGGGTTTGCTCACTTCATTGCTTCTTGTCGCTATCTTCACCTATGGCCTCCACATGATCATGAGCCTCAAGACTATGGACCGATTTGATGACCCCAAGGGGCCTACCATCTCTGTGCCCCAGACAGAATAGTGGTTCCTTCACGTGAATCTTGTATTGAAAAAATTGACCAGCTTGTGTATACCATTATTCTGCCTATTCCATCACTCATCATCCCAATCCCTAACACGATATACTAAATTCTACTTGGTCCTGGACCTTTACCTTGTATAGCCACTCCCTGACTCAAATTCTCCTTATTTTTCTCCCCTCAATCTAATATTCCTGGAGACAAGCTTTAAGTAAATAGAGGTATTGTTTCCATACTGGATAGAGATGGACATCTTGTGTTTTGCACACTGCTGAGAATATCTACATTGAAGTTTGCTGAGGCTATATCTCCTCAAAGAAAACCACCATTCCCTTTACATTTCTAGTGGACAGAAACCTTATCTTGTAATGTAAAGTGGTGTACATTTTCTCATTTTTGTTGAATGTTTTTTTCCCCCTTGCCTTACCGAGATTCCTTTTTGCACCCACACTGCTGTATCCCAAATAGTTTTCTCCCCATTGACTTTATTTATTTGTGGTTCTTGTGATTAGTTCTGTTTACAATAACTCAAGTATTTTTGGGACTTTGTGCTGCTTGTGATCAGGTTGGGTGGAATTTCCCTCCCATGACCCACTTGCTGTTCCAGCAATTTGAAAGATGCAAATAAAGGAGAAAGAGTTGAATCTGTGTAGTGTGCATTTTAAATATTAGGTAGCAGCCCCTTGTGAGCTACAAAGGACAACATATTCTAAACATCTTAAATTTTAGTTGGATCTATGGAAAATGGTTTACTATTCAAATATATTATCTTTCTTTACTCCCGGTTATGAATGCTGCTGTCTGCATTCTGACATACTGATTTTAGGTAAGTCTTAAGGCAGGAGACAGCAACTTGCAGTCTTAGGTTAATTTTAATAGCCCTCCGCTTAAATTCAATTTTTACAAGTGATTAATTCACACTAAAGATCAGTCTTTTCCTCAGCACTATGTGGTATGAAATCAATCATATTGATTTATTACACTCATTGGCCAGTGATTAATAGAACTTCAGTATAGAAAACATAAAATTAAAAACCAAGAAAAGATTAAATGGATACATAAGTGGAATCAAAGGTAGAAGTACAATCTTTAAAATAAGAATAAAGTGAAATGAGGTATCGGTGATGAGATAAATTAATTTAACCGATTAATTTTAACTTTACTTGGTTAAACAGATTTAACTCTTCAAAACTAAATTGAGGGCCTAATATGCTAAAAAGATCTATAAATCAATATTATGAAAAACAATTGAGCATCCATAGTTTTCAAATGAGTTTTATTTGGTTAATAAAAAGCTGCAATAAGTCTAAATTGATAGAGTTGACACCAGTTTGCAAGAGTATCAGTAATTACGACAGTGGTTAAAATAAAAGAATCTTCAATGTGTTTGCCGATACCTAGTCCCCTAATGATCTGTTGACAAATTTTATTGCTGCAACACAAAACCCAGCAGTGTTCTATCCGATAACCAATTTCTTTTCTGATAGAAGAAAATCAATGAGAAAACATTAATTTTGATTTGTAAAAATGTCTGTAAAAGAAGAGTAAAAGTTGGCTCACTGTCTTGGTAATAGGGGCATGTAGGCTGTGAAAAAAAAAGTTCATGGGTGACATCAGTTTCATACAGCTCTGACATTTATAATTGCTCTTGCTCTTGACACAGATATAGTATCTGAAATGTGCTTCAACCACAAAAAAGGCAGTTCATACATGTATTGGAAACAAATATCTGTCTTTCCTTTTCCAGTAGTTGGTTGCATTTGAGAATCCATTTCATTTGAAAAAATGTTTCACTGTTGTTAAAAAAAGCTTCCAGAAACATGTTGCAAGTAAATCACATTTAACAATGCATGAATAATTTCAAAGTTAGATTTGGCACTATTAGAAGTACATTTAGTATAGTTCTATGTAGCCAGTATATTAGTGATACTTAGTTACACCTTTCTTTGTAAATATATAGAACTATAACTATACCGGGAAGCAGGATTTCATACTAAATGGGAAAAGTTGGTTTCTTAAATCCTGTTTATAACAAAAGTGGATGATGGATTGCTGGAATTTGTAGGAATATGCCAAATTATTGTACAAGTAAAGGCACTTACAAATGTTATATATATACTGTCATTTTAAAGATTCTATAATTCAGTACTATTGTAATTGGTGGTAGCTTGGCCTAATTTTAAAAAGTTTTGGGGATGCTATCAATTTACAACTCAGGCAAGGATGATAGGTAATAATAGCAGTAGCTGAGGAAGGTAGTATCATTGGAATGAGAACTTTTCATGTTCTACCTTTAATAGAAAAAAAAATCCCCATTCCTGGATTTCTACAACAAAAATGTGCAGTTGCTGTTGTTACGATCAAGAAAAAGGAAGCTTATTTCATTTTAATGTGTATTTCCCAGAGAATTAATGTGCAAAACTAGTCTGCTTTTTCCTTTTATGTTCAAGAGAATTCAACAGAAGGAATTACGATACCTGAAGCTATTGTGGGTCTCAATTCCTCTTGTAATTGATCATGCAAAGGTATGTAAGTGCTGTTTTGTACTATAGTTCTCATGGGAAAGTGGGGAGCCTTTGAATTAGATGCTTTCTACCTCCCTAGTTGAAAACATGGAAGTGACATTTTGTTGCATTTTCATGAATAGTGCCATGGGCAAGAGGGGAAATGGCTGCATCTGTTTTGACACTAAACCTAGTAAACTCTAAACACTAATGCAGAGTTTCTCAGCCTTAGTAATTAAAGAAGTGCAGATCAACTCCCAGAATTCTGAAAGTTGAAAGCCCATACAATCATTATGTCTGTTTTTTGCCTAGGGAGAGCACTGTCAGTAATGCCATTAGAACTGACCAATCCCTTGCATAGAATGCCTTCCTGCAAACAGCAAGAGGTAAAGACAAAGAGGCAGAATACAGCCTAAAGAAACTCTCTGTTTCTAGTGTTTCTTTAGGCTGTATACAATAGTCCTGGGCCTGCCCTCTTGAAGCCACGAAACATACTGCTGAAGACAGAGCACTACCCTCAGCAGTATCTACAGATTGGCAATGGCTCTCTAGGCTTGTAGAGATTTCTTTTACCAAGTTTTGGAGAATCAGGGTCTGAACCTATTCTTTCTGAACTCAAAATGTATGTTTTCTTTATAAGATGCTGGCTTCCTGTTGGATGAAAAATCCAGTTCCAGTTCCAAGTTGAGAGTAACATGGAGGCTGATTGGAAAGATTGTTTATTGGTGAACAGAAGCAACACACACACACACAGCATGCAGTTCTGGGCCAGCTAACAACATGGAGTTGAGAGTAGGGTGGGTTTTTATACCTTTTTTTATTTCTATGGGGGTCATTTAGGGGTCATGGCTGGCTCAATAGGCAAAAGGGAAAATGCAAATCCCAGGTGTTTGTCTGAGCTAATCTTGTCTTGCCTAATTGCTTCTGTCTGACCCAGTCTTTCTGAATGGATTACCAAATCTGCATTTCTAAAAGCTGGCCTCCTCAGTTTCTGATTGGGGCAAGGAGACTGGTACTGGTTTCTGCCTCCCTTAAGATTGTTTCCCCCATTTCTCCTTTAGGAGAAATATTCTATTCCGGGGCTGCTCGCTTGGGTGCCTTTTTAATATTCCCCAAAATATTTCATTCTCTTAGGAGGGTGGGTGGGTAGGTGTTGATTTTCTACAATCCAAAATGGGATTCCTCCGTCTCCCCCCCTCCCCCAAGTCAAAGTAGTTCTGTTTTATTACATATTGCAATAGAGGGAAAAAATATGCACTGCTGTCTGAACCCCTTTCTCCCATTCATACACATAAGATGAATCAAGTCAGTGTGGGGCTTCCTTGGTAGCACAAAGCTTGCGGTCCTACATTGCACAGTCGACCCAAAGCCATTTTATGGCCGTCGAGGAGCGGGAATGCAGCCGGAGAGTGGAAAGCAGCTTCGTAACTGACGGAAATATTAGCCAGTAGCCGAAGCGACGTGAACCGCAGTCCCCAACACCATTAACATGCAACCAGCGTGGGTCCAGCTACCGCCCTTCCCCCTCCGCATCGCGGATCTCTTTTCCTTGGCGGAATCATCTTGGGAGTCACTGCTGCCATCACCAAAGCTTTTAAGATCTTTCTGACGGAGTGTTTGAGGGTGGGATGGGCAGAGGGGAGCTACACCTGGGGGAGGGGAATTATTTGTCTCTTTTATTCAGAATTACGGACCCGTTTACTTCCAGCATCGGATCGGTGGTGCCACCACCCGTTGCCATGACGACACTAAGGGCAGGGCCCCCGCGATTTACAAGCCCCCCCCTTCCCCACCCAAGCGAGCAGCCCCGGAAAAGAGGCTTCGGGACTTCTTCTTTTTTTTTCCTTGCTTCAAAGTGTAGGCACCACTCTGGGAAAAAGGAAGGAGCACCCACCCGGCACGCGCATCTCTCTCGTCTCCCGCACCGCCTCCCTTGGGCGTCTACGGCATATCTAGGCAAAGCGAAGTTCGCCGGGGCGGTTCCCCGCGGCGGAGAGATTCTCGAACGGGACTCGTTTCCGGCGGAGGGATTCAGGCGGGCTACGAGTGCCGCGGCCCATCTTGGCTCCTCTCGGGGAGGGGGGGGGGAGGCGGCTCTGTAGCCGGCACCATGGACGAGGCCTACGACGTGATCGTGCTGGGCACCGGCTTGACCGTGAGTCCTTCGGAGCCTCTTCCCCTGCGCCTCTTCCCCTTTCCCCATCCCGGCATCTTCCACCCCTCGCTTCCCGCCGTGCAATTTTGCATTTCCATCCCCTCCGGCTCCTGCATCCATGTCGGTCATCAGCAGCCCTGCCAGGTTCGGGTGGGGTTGTAATCCTTGCATTTGCCCTTATTAAGCAGCTCGGCCTTTCCGAAAGCTCCCCCCACCCCGCGTTTCTTAAGGATCGCAGCAATGCTTCCCCAAATCCAGTACTCGGCGCCGCCACACGCACGCACGCTCACACACACACACACACTCTCACACCCCATCACGCGCATAGATTATGCGGGAAGTGGGGGCTATTGTGCGCGTCTCCTTGCAGCCGCTGCACCCTCCTCTGCCCTTTTTTCCTCAATGTCTGTGGATGCACCTTACACCAGTACCCTTCCTGAATTGCAATTGTTTTGCCCAGCCCTACATTTCATCCCGTTCTCTACTTCCATAGTGAATGGTGTGTTTGGCCCCGTTGCAGCGCCTCTGATGCAACCCGGCGCCATCAGCGCTTCTCGAAAGCGGAAAAACTGATAGGCAACAACTGCATGGATCCTTCATTTGTTCATTTTAATTCCTTAAGCATATATTCTTCTTACTTGGTTCACCAACTCATCAATTATTCTTCTTACTTGGTTCACCAAGTCATCAGTTAGGATCTCTAGTTGCATTTTTAATATAGGCATTAAGTTGGGGGACCTGTTTTGTAAAAAGCTTCTCTTGCAGAAATTAGGTGATTATCTGGTCCATGTGTCGCTAATAAAGGAGGAAGCAGGAATAATATCACCTTGATTTCCAAGCTTCCTTTTGCCGTCTCTGGTAGATCTACTACTCTTCCTGCTCCTAGATCCTATAATACCAATGGGAACAGTGATCCTGTCTCCCTTCAGTGCCCAAGATTGAAGGCTCTGCAGTGCAGGATTATGTGCCCCATCCTGAGCATTTCAGGAGATGTGGGTTTATCGCATGGAAACTCAAAACAATTCATCTCCCATGTACAGTTTATTTAATATTGAGCTATCTATATGATTTCCCCCCCCACTCTGACTTTTGAAAATGCTACTGTAAATGGTTTTTCTATTGAGTTTAATTAGCAGCCCCCATTCAAATCTCTGATATACAGTATAGACATACAGAAATTTTTTCCCCTACTATCTTTATTACGTCAGTAATCCCCCTTTTCTCTCTTTTCTTACAAGTATTCTCATTACATCATTGAATTTCTTTCTGTAACACTGAATGTTTTGAATTGTCTATATTGTTAGAACCAGATTAGTTTCTAGTAAGGTAACTTGCTTGAGGTCCTTTGGTAAGACCCGGCAAAATTGGATTTTTTTTTCTTTGAAATTCAGCACAGGACAGTTTTTCTTGCCTTCTACATTGGCTTTTTTTTATTAAAAAAAATGTGTATGTGTGGGGCACTGTTGTATGACTCTGTTCTGCAGTCTTAAAAGATCTTGTGTTCTCTCTGTTACTTTTGCCAAAATATGAAATAGATACAGCCCTTATATTATATCTATATTATATTTTATTATACACAGCCCTTATTCTGGTTCTATGATTCTTGTCATTCCAGTTGCTGGAATAAAAGCACCATCTGTCCTAATCACGCAGTGGATCCCATGCATTTGTAATTGGGGTGGCGGTGTTGATCCATTGCGCACCTTTCTCAGTCTCTTACCTTTTCCTTTAATGAGCATTTAAGCAGGATTCCTCATTTCCCTGGAACGTAGGAAAAGATGTCTTTTACCGAGTCAAAGCATTGGTTAAGAATTGTTCGCATTAATAGCAGAGTTTCTCCAGGGCTTCAGGAATCTTTTCTAACTCAATTTGAAGATGCCAGGGATTGAATTTGTGACATTTCACATTTAGAGTGGGTATGTCACAAAGCAATGGCCCTTCATAAGAGAATGTACTTATTCCTGTATTGGAATGTATTGCAGAGCAACAATGGAAAGGTTCTTTTGCAGAGAAAAGACTGAATCTTCCTTTGATGTTTGCATCTATACTTTCTACAGACTTTCATTCCCTAAATCAGTGACCCACTGATGACACCAAGTTGACCTCAGTGATTGTACACTACGATAGATACACTACTGAAACTCGTGTCTGTATCATCATAGGGCAAAACTGCATCATAGGGCAAATCTTTTTCAACCAAGGTACCTTAAATGGGCTATTTTACAAAATGCATCCAGGATCCCCATGACATTGAAATTTAACAAATTCTAAAAAACATTTTACGACATAAAAATATAAAACATTTTGTGACATAGTAAGAATGTCATAAACATTTCCTGTGATCAACCCTTGATGTTTGACTGTGCTATACAATTCAGTGTAGGCTACTTTCAGGGCAGATACATCTCTGAATACCTCCCTGAATCTTGAAGAGCTTTTCAAGTACTTTAAAAGCTCTGCCATTTTTGAAGGCATTGAGGAACCTTTGAACCGATGACCTAAGTGATGCTGAGGAAGGCACAAATGCAGAAGCTTCTTGGATAATGTGTGAGACATCACTTATGAGAAGTGATATAGTTCCCATGCACACATTCAGTAATGTCTGTACCATTTATAATTAGTGTTTGGAGAGTTACATATGATCGTAACATTAGGAATGCTGTGTATTGCTGAATCCATTTTACTCTGGTCTACAAGTAAATTTAGACAGTTTAAATAATAGGTGATGAACAAATCATGTAGAAAATTTGTAAGTTGGTATGCATACATCACACATTTATAGACTTGCTGGAACTAATGTGTAAACATCAGTATATTATCAGGATGACGTGGAAGTCTACCAAGATGATCTATTACTAATAAGACAGGCTTTGATTTTCACAACACAGAGAATCCTTTTGGCGCTTCTTTTGTTTATAGTCCTGCACATTCATACATTTGCCTTTAGCTTATCTTTAGGATTTGCTTTAAAATCTCTGCCCTGCTAAGCTGTATACTGACTGACAAAAGAACATTAATCTATTTGACTCCAGATCAAGACCAGGAAGCACCAAAACAGTTTTGCTTCAGTTACCTATTAATAAAATTCCAAGACAGGTCTTTGTCCATGCATTCTGGATGGGGAAGCTCTTATCAGTATCTCAGACCTTGATATCAGTTTCTGTTATGGGTCAGCCCTCCTTTTTATACACATACACATGTGCACACAGGTAAGGTAAGAGCCTTGGTGGCGTGGCAGACTAAAGCACTGTTATTTAACACCAGCTGCCTGCAATTACTGCAAGTTCAAATCT
>JANHZT010005377.1:61413-71540 GCA_032468215.1 Stegonotus admiraltiensis
TTTCCTTACCTCTTAAAAAAACACAAGCTGCCTTCCCCAATCTGGTGCTATCTAGAAGTATCCATAACCCCCAGCCAACTGTGAAAGGTATGGTTTATACCCTAATTGATCCAGCAGCTAAGAGGCAAGCTAACAGAAAGAATTTGTTCCCATGATCTGCACTGGACAAATTCTTCCCTTTCTCTGTTTTGAGTGTTCTCTGTCACCTTTCATTGGTTCTTTGCGAACACTTTCCTGTTCCCATCTGAGCTGATTGGGAAGATTATTTGGAAGTGATTTATCAAGTGCTTTGACTTCTGATTCCTCTCTCGTCCCCCTTCAGTCCCACGCCGGTAAAGTTGTACTTCGCAGCTGGTATGAGAAAAACAAACATATTTTCCCCGCGAGCCGATGGGAGCCTTACGATCCAGAGAAGAAGTGGGACAAGTATACGGTAGGGAGGGAAGGGAACGCTCTTTGGTTGTGGGATGGTGTCCAAAGAGGATGGGATCATTCGGGGGAAGGTCACGTGAGCACAAACGTCTGTCCTTTTATTTTTAAGCTATGTGCTAAAATATTAAAACACCTATTTTTTTAAAAAATATATATTTTTGGTGAATATCCAAAAAGCTTGTAGTCACACATACATGCATTACCCTGCAGATGCATAGATTTCACGTGTAATGTGTCTGAAAGATAAGTCATTGGTTTTCTGCCTGTGCTATATATCAGAAGGGGGCCAACACTGAGTAAAAAAGAGTGACAATCAAGCTCATTTGTACCCTTTCCAACCAGTCACCCTTCCCTTCAACTGTAACGTCCATCCAACTCAACAAACTATTCCTCACAATCTCTCTGTCTCTGAAACTTGACCTACTTCTACAGAAATCATACAGATGCTTTCTTTCCCCTATTATTTAATCATGCAAATTGCATTGTTTCTCAGTTGTGAGAAAGATCCAGGTTAAACTCTTCTGCCTGCACAGCATTGAAAAATGTAGAAACAACTTGAGATGGGGAGCATTAATGAGGCTTGTAAAAGAACATCTCTTAGGGCAAAAGATGATGGAATCTAATTGCACTCAGACCCATCCAGCATCGCCTTAGGTCAGGCTGGTGTGTGCGATAGTTTAGCAATATCGGGAGATGACAAATTGTCTTCCTTCTCTCAGCAACGGGACAGAGCCCACCTCAGCTATGGTGCCCAGTTCTGATAGTGCTGTTCAAATTCTTGAAATGATGTGACCTATAAGGTCAAGAATGACTCCATTTCTGAGTGCAGGACACTGAATAATGGGTTGAAGTTACAGGAAGGCAGATGTTGAGTGAATGTTCTAAAAAAAACCCTTTCTGACAGTAAGAGCAATTCAATAGTGGAAATGTTTCTCAGAAAGGAGGTGGGTCCCCTTAATTGAATATGTTCAAGTAAAGGCTAGGGGTCCATCTATCTGGGACGTTTCCAGTTGGATTTCTGCCTTGACCAGCAGATGGTCCAAATGAGAGCTTCCGGTCTGAGGATTCTGTGATCCTACTGGATTCTGTGCCTTCTAAACACTGTAGTAATACAATAATACACCAAAACCTAAGCGTACACTGCATTTCTGGCAGAAAGCTTCATTTCTTATTGATTTAAAAATTAGGCCTAATCTATGCCGCAGCTGCTTGCATAATAATTGGATTGCTGCCATTTGCTTTTCTAGGTCAAAAAAAGGAGGCCTCTTCCTCGCTCTTAAATGTGGGCTAACAGCCCCGGTCTAATCCTTAAATGAAAGGGTGCTGTATACAGAATACTGTGCGATGCTTTCCACTTGCACTCCGTATCTGGCAGAATTTTTGCCTCCAGACTACTGCCTAAAATGTGCTTTCCCTTGCCTGGGTGAAGAAGAAAGGAGACCCCCTTCTGAAGGGAAAATTCATTTCATGAAGTGATTTTGTTTTCCTCTTCAAAAAATGAGGGGCTTACAAGAATCTTTGACCATTATAAAAGTAGAAGGAACCACAGACCTTACACTTCATATGAGTCAGAGATTTCTGCAGCCAAATCATATATCCTTTGCCTCTCCTGGAGTCACTTCTGTGGAGTAGATTCTGGTCTGCACACATTAAACCAAGAAGAGAATGTCCAGCTCATGGACCTTCCTCTGGCTGCTGGGTCTTCCTAGCAGCATGATTCATCTGTCTGTCTGTCTGTCTGTGTGAGTGTTTCTCTGTTTCTCTCTGTGTGTATGTATATCTGTTCTTGTCATACATTCTGATATGTTTTATAGAGATTTGAGGCAAATTTCTAAAGTGAATGGAAATTTACTGTGGCATTCTAACAAATGCTGGAGACAAACAGCATAATCTTTAGGCCTTGCATTTCAATTTCCAGAAGCTATTTGAAATGGATTGAGTGTCCAAACAATGCTGGGAACCCTCTGAAACAATTGATTGTGCCCTCTCCCTTCCACTATTAGACAATATTGTATTATTATTTTGGAAGCAAATGAGGTGCGAAGAATTTAAGGGCCAAGTTATGTATGAAATATAGCCTTGTGTACAACTGAGGAAGTCAGATACTGAGATTGAACAGGTGTCCACTGCAATTAAAATAGGAGACACAGAATTGCACCTATAAAAATAATCCAAATAAAGCCATCAATTGACCCCTTTTTAAAAAAACATACAGTACGTGCACATAACCCTCCAAGGATCTACAGTATTTGAGGGTCTGAGCTTCAATGGAGGAGTGATTTTATTTATTTATCTCTTTGTTTTATATATGGTTTTAATGTACTACCCTCTTCCATTCAACTTCAGGCAGTTCAGTATACAGTAGGCGATAAAATAATGAAAACATTAAAATTAGGTATAAAGCCATAATAACACCCAATCCAATATTGGCCAATGGTGTCCATCTCAAGGACAAAATGAACAGAGTAGGCAGGTTCAACTTGGACACAGTTCTGAAACTATCTGTAAACCAAGCCCTGCAGGTTAAGCCCAGTGTTTGGACTGCACCCAGAAACATGGTTGCCAAGGTATAGTCCACAAAGTCATTTCACATGGTTGTGACTAACTATTATCCTCAAGTAGATGGGCTGCTGCCATTTGCACCAATTATAGCTTGTGAATCATTCTCAAAAGGCAGCTTTGTGTTAAAGTCTCTTACAGGTAGTCCTTGACTTATGACCATTTGTTTAATGACAGTTCAAAATTAGAATGGCTTGGGAACAAATGGCATCAGTTTCACCATCCCTGTGGTCATGTGATCACAATTTGGGCACTAGGCAACTGGCTCACATTGACAACAGTCGCAGCATCTTGCAGTCAAGTGATCGCGGTTTTCAGTCTTCCCAGCTGGCTTTCAACAAGCAAAGTCAAATTGGGAATGCTAGATTTACTTAACGAGCTTGAGATTCACTTAACGACCTCAGTAAAAATGGTCATAAATGTCTCATGACTCACTTAATGACTGCATCACTTAGCAACCAAAATTCCAGTCCCAACTGTGGTCATAAATTGAGGGCAACCAGTACAGTAATCCAGTCTAGAGCTAATCAGAGCATGAGTTATTGCTGCCGCTCCAGAGAGAGCTGCTACTGATGCAGCCAGTGCTCCTCTCATAACTGTATTCCATTGATTACTTGTGACTGTACGTAGGTTTGGTTTCTTGCTAGATTACTTCCCCAGTTGTCTGCAAAAATGATGATTTTTTAACCCGCAAGCCCACGGCCTTGTCCTTTGGCATAATTTCTTCTCTCATGGTTTATTGCTGTGGTCTATGAGGTCATTCCACATTCTCTATTACTAATTTTGTTCTTCTATAATCATCTTAATCCACTATATTAAACTAAGCAAGGAGAGCACTTAGAGGCAGAAAGCATCTACTCTGGTTGTCCAGGGACCAGAGGTAGCAAATTGCTGATGAAATGAGACTAGTCTGGGGCAGGAATAACACTATTTCTCTACACTTCCCCCACAGATCCGCTGATCCACCACTGTTGGAGCTCCTGATCCTCTCGGTGCGTATGTGTGTGTGGGTGTGGGTGTGTGGGTCGAATCTGGCTCTTGCCACCCCAGATCTCCTGCAGTATTTTTAGACCTTCCACCTCTTCAGCTATGCCTTGTCCATATTTGTACCACCCTTCGGTGAAATAAACCTTTGCTTTTCCCAACCCTGAAGAGACTTGTTGGTCTTAGGGTTATTCATAGATTGTAAGATCTGATGGTCCAGCTATAAAGCCACCAAGTTAAAACCCGGTTTGAAACCTAGATTGATACTGGAAAATGCTTTCAGCAGCAAGGCTTGGAATCTAAGGTATAGGATAGTATTTTCAAATTCTAGGCAGTCTGTTTACTGGTAAGAAACCACATTTCAGAACCGGTCATTTTATATGTTTATACTGCTTTATTCCAGATATTAAAAAAAAAATTCCACATAACATTTTAATCCAGAAGGTAAAAAAAATGAGTTATAGAACTCTTAATTGGTGGAACTCTGCAATTGTGTAGTTCTCTGGGCAACCACCTCCGATGAATTTCCTCAGGTGAAATGCGATACTGACATTTTCATCCTGTCCTCTTGGTCAACAAGAAAGCTCAATCTCAGAAAACAAAGAAGCTACGTTGGCAGTTGGCTGGAGCTATAGAACTGTTAGATCCAACCCCCCCTTCCCCATTTCTGATAAACCTCTTCCATTTCATCCCCCCCACCTCCTAATTTCAGTATGAAACACAGGGAATAAAAGACTGGCATGATCTAGCTCTCTGTTGACTTTGGTACAGATCAAACAATCACTGCTAAGGGGGTTTACATCATCATCATGGTCAGTAGCCTTTTTAAAAACACTTTTAGATATTTTCTGATTTTTTTTGGAACCAAACAGAGTAGTTGGGGAAATGAGGCACATGAATTATTTACTTTCATCAATCATCATAAAATGGTAAGCAAAAGAGAAAAAAAATTGGGAGAGGGTTTTTTTTTAATTAAAAAAGTGCAGGGTTGTTAGCCATACCGAATTAAAATGATTTCCTAACCACCTGCAATAATGTCACAACAACTGCATGATACAATCATGGGATTACACCTCATTTTGTTAAAAAGGGTTGCTCTGCATTCAAACCTGAGCCCAAGCAAATAACGCTATTAGGAGAACTATGTTGTTTAATACGGGCATCTGCTTCTTAACACAGGTAAAAAAAAGTCCCATTTGCTCCTTTATCTAAAATTATCTTCTCTGCGCAGGAAAATTGCAAGGTTCTATCGTTCTAACTTGCCTGAAGATTTACTTTCTCCATGCTTCACCTTTGATTCATGGGTCAGTCAAGGAGGGCTGTACCACTTAATAAATAAATAAATCTTGATGAACTCATTCCTTGGCTCATCATCACAATCTTACAACATAAATGCTGGAATTGGAAACAGCTGCAGAGTCATCACCACAAAAGGCAGAATCAAGTATCCAGATAAAATAATAGGAAAAAGGGTGGGATGATAGAATGGTGCCCCCTCCCCCAAATTATCCCAATTAGCTGAGCTTCAGCTTCCAGGATTCCTGAGCAACATACAGTAGCTGTAATGGGAATTCATAGCACTGCTAAATTTCAGTGCTGAGAAGAAACAAGGAAACACGGAGGGGCAGTTAAGAAAGAGCACGAGAGTCCTTTGTATTGTATAGAAGCTGCAGCATTGAAGAGTCATATAATTATATGGAGTAGCTGACCAGCTGCCTCACTGCAGGTCCTGCAAATCTTTTACTGGGTCAGTGCATTCACATATGTGAATCCAATAAGGGCTTGGGCCAAGGAAACTCATGCCTGCTTTAATCTTATTTGCTCCTTTCATTCCACAATCAGAAAAAGAGAGACTTCTCAGTTTCCCTTATAGGTATTCCTACGACATGTTTCCCAGTGGTTAACTGAATCATTATTTACTCGGTCAGCTTTCTGGGCACATTAGAGCTGGAATTGCACAACATGCTAGTTTAAAAATCTGTTCAACTAGTTTGAGTTCGATGTGTTTTGTAAACCTAGCTGTTGTGGTTAAACTTGAGTTGTCTCTGCAGCAAGACTCTGATCCCAGAATTCATTTGGTCAGAAAAAAGGCTCCAGTGGAGAGCTAGGAGTCATCAGCATTGCTTTTTTGCTTTTAAATTGCTGTGGGGAAGACTCATGACTCTCGGATATCAGATTTTTATTCCAGAGCTTTTCTGGACAGAGAAGAGTGAAACTGTTGAGAGGATCATGATTTAGGGAAAGTGGCTTGCAGCAGCCCTTCTGCTGTGTGGGCACCAGATGGCACTGTGATTGTGCAGAAACCCATCTAGCTTAATCCGTTCCCTCCCTTCCCTCCCTACCACTTAAACAGGAGGGAAGTGGGCCCCTCCACAGGCAGGTATTAAAGCAAATCATCCAGGGTGTTGCCACAAGCTGCTTAAGAGGGAAGTCAGATTATGTCATCTGAATATGACACCTCCATCTACTGTAGTTCAGGCAACTTTTTAAAATAAGCTTTGAAAAAACTTCCTTATATTTTCATTTATTTTTGAGGAATCCCCAAATGTACAGCCATGTTTGAGCTGCCTATTTCTATCTTCCTTACCCAGAGGCTGCAGATTTGCTTCAACCTAACTTTGAATGATGTCTTAGGAGATATTGCACACATTCAGGCAAAGCAGTACACCTGTTTGTATCCTGTGTACCCACACTGGTGTCATGTCCTCCGTTGTGCACCTACACCCAGGAATATTCCAATCACCCGCCACTCTAGCCTCCAGTTCTTTATAGGTTCTCTAACTAACACGCCCCAATTGCAGCCTCTTAAAGACCAGCAACAATGCATGGCCTCATGGGCCTCCCTGGCCAGTTTTGTAGCCTGCTTCATTGAATGCATGGAATATTTTGCTGACAGATTAACAATGCCCCATGTGTCTGATGAAGTGGGCTACAGTTCATGAAATTATGCACCATAATAAATGTGCTGGCCTTTGCCTCAAGATTGTTTATTGGTTTTGCTGCAACAGATGAATGCTGGAAATTAATACTGTATTAGCCAGCAGTTTCATAGCGCGTTATGCAAACCAGAAGATTCTGGAAATCTAAAGCATGGTTGGGAAATCTATGCCATCCACATAGGGTTGGATTCCAGTTTCTATCAGAAATGTCATAGATGTAACATTTACACGTCATAGATGTGTAAACCCATTAATTTTTAGCCCTCCCATTGACATTTCTGCCTTCTAGCTTTGTGTGTGTACATCCCAACACACTCCATTGTTTCTCTTACAATGGATGAATGGGAATTACACCTCTGGAACATACTCGATTGCAGCATATCCAGGATCTCCATTTTCTCCCCCCTTTGGGATTTAAAGGGCCACAAATGGAGATTTGATCTAATATCATTTGGGTGGCAGAGGGAAGATTGGGCGGTGAAAATGTTCTCTCCTTAATATAGAAGCTGTAGACCTCTATTATTGGAATGGAGATGAAGTTATGGAGCTGGCTGTTGGGAAAAACAAATTATTCTAGCCACCTGTTTCTTATTTTGTATGAAAATGTACGATTACTAAATAAAGAACACTCTCTCAAAAATAAGAAACGTATGGCAAGCCTAGAACAAGTAACACTACCTGAAATAAAATACCACAAATCCTATCAATCCTGAACACCTAATAAGCGTTTTAAATGAAAGCAAGAAGAGTAATGCTGGCTGAAATGGAACTTTGCTAACTTTTTTGACTCAGCCTTCCATCCTTCCGAGGTGGGTAAAGTGAATTGTTGGGGGCAATATGCTGACTCTGTAAACTGCTTAGAGAGGGTTGTAAAGCACTGTAAAGCAGTAAATGCTATTGGTATTACTATTAAACCCGGTAAGAATTTGCATCGGAGGCTACCAGGAAATCCCAAATTGGTGGGATTATTCTGCTCTAAAGGGCAGACTGTTATCTCCAGGATTTAAATTCCAGAGAAGCAAAAACAAAATGTAAGACTGCAGGATGATTGAATTTCTCTAACAAAAATATTTGTCATTATATGTAGTTTTGGGAAAAATCTAGGTACGAATCTTCTGTATTCTATCCTGTGAATCCTCACGTGAGATTGTAAGAATCTTGTAGGATCCTATTCTGGGGTAAGCTTTTGGGACATATCATCCGTTTCCCTGGATTGTTAAATCCTTGGTGCTCTCTGAGCTCGAGCTCTGTTGTTGCTTGCAAAAGTTTCATTAACCAATTAGGCAACATCACCAGTGCTAGAGAGTGAGGGGTTTACTCCCTGTTTACAGTACCTGCCAGTAAGGGTGGGGGGTGGGTTTCTCCTTGAAAACTCCATACTCAGTAGCCCTGATGATGTTACCTCCTAATCGGGTAGTGAAACATTTGTAAACAGACAACTAAGCTCAGAGACTACCAAGGACTCCACAGTTCAACTCTGAAAAGTTATCCTGTTACTGCTAGACACAGTGGAATCTGCAGACAGGATTGTTAAACAGGGATATTAGATGGATCTTTGCTGCAGATTGATGAAAAGTGGAAAACCACTATTTCTTTTTAAATTTATTTTTATTTATTAAACTTACGTGCCACCCATCTTTTGCACTTGATCCTGTTTACAACCTGTAGCCACTCTCATGGCCACTTGGGGAGAATTTGGCCTCTGAGGAAAAACCCTCTTTTCCAGCTACTGATTACACTAAATATTGCTTTTGCAGTGCCATGCAGCCTTCCATGCATTTGAGCTTGGCTTGAAAGGATTTGAGACCTTTTGATCATGGACAAAATTGCTTCCAAACCTGGAACAGAACAAACAATCTTTAGATCAAATCACCATTGAGAAGGATGCTTCCAATGTTTGTGGTGCATGAAGAATAAAACAAACTCATAGCAAGAGGGGAGGGAAGCTCTTTTATGTATAGGGGAAAATACTATCCTGCTGTGATGTGTTTATATGTGCTTTGAGGATTTCTCTTTTGCGCACGCTAATTTTGAACCATCCCAATTTTGTTATATAGACACTTTTTAGCTTGTCTTTGCTGCTACAGCCTCTTGATTTTCCTTTATCAACTCCTTCTGGTTGAACTAATCTGCTTCATGCATTGTTAAATGGCGTTCAGATCTGTAAAAATAATCGTTCTTAAATTAGATACAGACAGACAATTTAATATCTAAAACTTTGACCTTGTTGCAAATTTGTGTGGGTAGCAACTGCTACTATCAAGTGCTACAGAACAATCCAAAGGAATGTGCTGTCCATATGTTCAAGGGAACTTCTCCATGAATGATGCATTTAGTTTTCCTTTGCTGACCCTTCGGTGGAAAACGTTATTCAAGCTGCTCGAATTCGAATTAAATCCTGACCCCTCTACTCACAGCCACCTGACCTGACCTCCCTTCCCTTCCCAGTACAGGGCACTATAACCCGAGAAAAATTTGCGTTAGCTTGGCGGGTCTGTCTCCCACCTTTTCTCCCGGTTTGTTTTTAAACGTGGAGTCACACCCGCATCCCCTCGCTGGCTCCCGCCGCCTAACACACTCCGGCGCACGTGGCCCTTGCCAAGCTCGGTAGCGCTAGCGCAGTGGCATCTGGTTCCCATTAGAGGCCTAGGGAGTGTTGAGTTTCAGCGGTTTCTGAGGGTTGCGATGCCAGGCAGCATCCAAGCCAACATCCCCCCCCCCATCCCCGCTTCCCTTCCTTTCTCTTCTCTGGATCCCATCCCGGGTTGGGTTGGGCTGAACCGGGTCCTCCCCCGTTTCTCCTGAATCGGAACACCAGGAGAGCCCCTCCCGTGAGCCCCGCCGTTTATGACTCATCGTGAGCGAATGAATGCTAGGGGAGAAAAAAGGAGGGCGGGAGGGGGTGCTAGACCGGACAGAGCTGGGATGGGAGTGAACGTGCGTGCGTGTGTCAAATGGAAATGGAGCGTCTTGCTCGCTCCTCCGCGGCGAAATGTCTCCACGTCGCCCACCGCCCGATCTCCTTTCTTCCTCCGTGATCCATCCCCGCTCTCCATCGCCCGGCGTGCTCTGCCTCCTCCCCGCCACCCATGGGGTGTCCATCATCCCTCATCTCTTGGCTCCTGCTGCCATGACAACGTGCCCTGGATGGTACACCAACAGCGGCGGCAGCCTAGCAAAGGGGTGGGGGAGAAAGAACTGGGGCTCCGTGGG
>JANHZT010005378.1:9337-19577 GCA_032468215.1 Stegonotus admiraltiensis
AGTTAAAAAGAAGAAACAGCTGCGATCAGTCATTGCTCTCAGTAGCACGAAGCCGAAAGCACCAGCCTGAAGATGACAAATGAGACTTCGTCGAAACGTCGCGAAGATACTTCCAATTTTACGCGGGAGAAAACCCAAACAACCAAAGACCTACATATATATATATGTATATATATTAAACTTCAGTTGATCCAATCAAGAGGCAAGTGGACTTTCTTGTTTGTTTGTTTTTTCCTTGAAAACATTTTGCTTCCCATCCAAGAAGCTTCTTCAATTTCTTGAATGAG
The DNA here is from genome assembly GCA_032468215.1 of Stegonotus admiraltiensis. Lineage (NCBI taxonomy): Eukaryota > Metazoa > Chordata > Lepidosauria > Squamata > Colubridae > Stegonotus > Stegonotus admiraltiensis. The sequence continues at coordinate 9,625 of JANHZT010005378.1, forward strand.
AAGCGAAACATTTTCAAAGGAAAAAACCCAAGAAAGTCCAGTTGCCTTTTGGAAAAAGCACCTTTGGGGAAACCATGACCTGGATGATTGAGAATCTCCACAGACATTCAATCAAGACGTTGTTCAATTTGGGCTTCAGAGACAGCATGTTGCACTGAGTGTGACTCTACTTATTACACAACCAAGTAATGTGGCCTAAGTAGTAGCCAGTGAAGGGATCAGAACTTCTCCCTGGATTAAGGAGAAGACAAGGATTGGGCATCTTAGGCTCCATATAGACTCCCTCACAAACAGACTGCAAAACAACATTTTCCGGCAAGTTTGAGAGGTCTGGAGGTCAAAAGAATATTCTGTTTACCTAAGCCACACACATCACTTTTCAAAGAGTCATTGAGTTATCCTACTTCCTTTCTTAATTATTTTAGGAAATTTTTATTACAAACTTATTTGGAGTTAAGAACTTTATGAAAGACAAGTTGTACTATGCTGGTAAATTCCCTTCCACCCTGGATGGAAGCGCTGAGTAAATTTAAGGATTAACAAGAGAAGCTTAATTTTTTGGAAAACAACAGTGGGGCTAAAATGTTGATTTTTGAAAAATTAGGGAGCTAAATGTGAAAGTATAATTCCTGTGGGTTGCCTAAAAATTTATAAAATGGTACATGAAGTTTTTAAAATTAATTTTAAGAAATCTTTTTTTGTCCTGGTCTCTGACCTTAATAAAGATTCAATTAAATTAAGAAATCTCCCATGGGAAAGTTTTGTTGATTGGAAAACAAACAGCTGATAAGAAGGGATCTGAACCATTTGTTTATAAGTGGGGAAAGATTTATTCTGCTGTATTTCTTAGGAAAAAAGGATAAAAAATTATGGCTTGTAAAACGTTATGTTTTTATTAATATTAATATACATACATACATACATACATACATACATACATACATAAACACACACACATACATTCCGGTAGCTTTCAAGAGACTTTGATAGGATTGAATGATGTCTTAAAAATTATCTGATGTTGTCTCTATATTAAGAATCTAGTTTTAGGATGAATATGTCACCGGTTTATTGCTATAACTCTCAATATGGTCTGACTCACAATTAACATGATGCCAAAATCCTCCAATTTCCTGAAATAGCATTTTTTTTGTGTGTGAAAGAAGCTTTTTTTCTTTTAATTAGACTACTTGAGTTTATGTGTACTTTTTAGAACTCCTATAATATTACATATGACAGAAAGTAGTTTTATTCTTCTTTTCACCGTTACGAATCTCTCTGTAGCTTCTCTCTTTACATTTCCCGGTTTATCAAGTCTCCAAGGAAGGAATTATTTTATGAAGTCTCTCGATGTTTAATGGATGTATATCATGGGCGTCAAACTTGATTTCAATGAGGGCCACATCAGGGTTGTGTTTGACCTTGGGGAGCCGGAGTGGGCGTGGCCAAGATGGGCATGGCCAGCTCAACGGGCTCCCGAGCTCTGTTTTCGGCTGTGACGGCTTCCTGAAACCCTCTGCCAGCAAAAACAGAGCTCAAGAGGGCTACCTGCAGCCCTCCTGAGCTCCATTTTTGCTAGCAGAGGCACCGCGGGCTGGTCCTTCACTGTTTCCAGGGCGATCCTGCAGGCTAGATCTAAGCACTCCCCAGGCTGCATCTGGCCCCTGGGCCTTGAGCTTGATACCATTGATGTATATGAAGAACATACATATGCTAAAGTCTGTTTTTAATCTCTCTCTTTGAGTTTCTTTTTTAATGCTATTTGAAATGGCTAAAGGTACAGGTAGTCCTTGACTTATGACCACAAGTGAACCTAAAACTTCTGGTTGTTAAGCAAGACAGTTAAGTGAATTTTGTCCTATTTTACAAGCTTTTTGTCAAAGAAGGTAAGTGAATCACTGCTGGCTTCCCCGCTCTGACTTTGCTTGTCAGAAGGTCACAAAAGGGGGGCATGTGACCCTGGGTCACTGCAACTGTCATAAATATGAACCAGTTGCCAACTGCGCAAATTTTGATCACATGACTATGGGGATGCTTGAAACAGTCGTAAGTGTGAAAAATGGTCATAAGTCACTTTTTCAGAGAAAGTCGAAGATTACTTGTACTCAGTTTTTTTTAAAAATATCATGCTATGTGTTAATTCAGGGACTTTTCAATGAACCAGGAAAGAAAACCTGAGTGGTTCATTCACATATATTTTAACACAGGAAGGATCCCCAGATTATTGCAATGTGAGTTCCTGTGACATGCAGTTTGTTCTACTAACCCATAACCTGTAAGCTTAAAGGTAATACTCCCAAGGATAGACAATGAAGCCTTGGTGGTGCAGCAGACTAAAGCGCTGTTAAGTAGCACCAGCTGCCTGCAATTACTGCAAGTTCAAATCTCACCAGGCTCAATCCTTTCATCCTTTCGAGGTAGGTAAAACGAGGACCCGGATTGTGGGGGCAATAAGCTGACTTTGTATAAAAAAGAACACCGCTTAGGGGGGGGCAAAAGCCCTACTAAGCAGGTATATACAAAAGTATGAAGGCTATTGCTTAATGTATTGTAAGCCGCCCTGTGTCTCCGGAGAAGGGCGGCATATAAATCGAACCAATAAATAAATAAATAGATAAATAAATAAATGAATGAATGAATGAATGAATGAATGAATGAATGAATGAATGAATGAATGAAACATGATGATGTTGCAAGATGCAGCCGTGACCAGGGGGGCCTTTGCCCAGGTTCGCCTGGTGCGCCAGTAGCACCCTTATTTGGACCAGGATGCCCTACGCACAGTTACTCATGCACTAGTCACCTCCCGCATTGACTACTGCAACGCTCACTACTTAGGGCTGCCCTTGAGGACCACCCGGAGGCTTCAGCTGGTACAGAATGCGGCTGTGCAGGTTGTGATGGGAGGGTCCCGATACGCCCAGGTTACATCTCTCCTGCGCGACTTGCATTGGTTGCCGGTTGCCCTCCGGGTGAGATTCAAGGTGCTGGTGATGACTTATAAAGCCCTATATGGTTTAGGTCCAGGATATCTGTTGGACCATCTGCAACCAGCAACAGCTCCCCATCGCCCGGTGCGTTCTCACAGGGAGGGCCTATTCAGGGTGCCGTCGGCTAGACAGTGTCAGCTGGCAACCCCCAGAGGCAGAGCTTTCTCTGTGGGCGACACCCACCCTCTGGAACCAACTCCCTCTGGGGCTCCGGTTGGCCCCTGACCTCCATACCTTCCACCGTGACTTAAAAATATGGTTGTTTAAATTGCCCAGCCTGGACTGGGGGGGGGGGGGTGTTAATATTTATTTTAACATGCTTTTATTTGGATATTTTAATTGTTCTGAGCTGCCCTGAGTCCTATGGAGATAGGGCGGCATATAAATCAAATAAAAAATAAATAAATAAATAAAAGATATTACAAAAAAGAAAAAGCAAATTAGAGAAAAAGCAAAGAATGCCGAAAATTAGGCAGTAACTTTTCAGCTACATCTGTTTGAGATTTGGCTGCAACAGGCTTTCTCCCAAAGAAATGTATGGAGTCTTGTAAACCATACTTACACAGAGAACCTTCAATTTTTCTCCCACATGCACAAAAGAAAGATTGTCAATGAAGTAAATCATGATGTCGAGTGAATTTAATGTTTTTTGTCTCCCAAAGATTAATTCCTATAAAAATATTTTTCCTAATTAATCACTTAGCCACTTCATTAAGTAATGTCATTTATGAAGAATGAGATAAAAATAGAATCTTCTCTGCTTTCCTGGATAATTAATTTTATTGTGATCACACTGTCAGCAACCTATTCGATTAATGGGGTGTGAGGTTGTATATGCGTAAAGTACAGTATATCAAAGTACATATGCCATTAAAAGAAGATATTTCCAACAATATGCTCACAAATACAGCTATTAAATTGAGGATAAGACAGTTCAGAAACAATAGATTAACCAAGAATAGGCTACAAGATTATTAACTGGAATTGGGTAATTTGATGGTGTTATCTCAGTTTACCATATTTCATTCTGAAACACTCTAGTTTTAAAGTGCCAGACAGTTGAACTGACAATAGATTGATTTAGATCCTGAGGTCATCATTAGATATCCTTGGTTTTGTGCCTAAGTGGTTGTTGGTGGTTTTGGTGGAGAATTTTTTTACTCATCCATCTATAATGGCAGTCAAGGAAATCATGAACGCCTTCATTTCAGCTGTAAAGAATAACAGCAGGTTTCAGAATAAGATAGTAACAAAGTTGGAAGGAATCTTGGAGGTCTTATAGTCCAACCCTCTTCTCAGCTGAGGCAGGAAACCTTATACCATTTCAGACAAATGGCTGACAATCTCCTTTTTAAAATCTCCAGTGATGGAACACCCACAACTTCTGGAGGCAAATTGTTCCATTGATTCATTCTTCTCACTGTCAGGAACTTCTTCCTTAGTTGTAGGTTGGTTCGCTCCTTGATTAGTTTCCACCCATTGCTTCTTGTTCTACCTTCAGGTGCTTTGGAGAATAGTTTGACTTCCTCTTCTTTGGGGCAACTGCGTTGATATTGGACTACTGCTATCATGTCTCCCTAGTCCTTCTTTTCATTAAACTAGACATACCCAGTTCCTGCAACCGTTCTTCATATGTTTCAGCCTCCAGTCCTCTAATCATTTTGTTGCTCTTCTCTGCACTCTCTCCAGAGTCTCAACATTTTTTTTATATCGTGACCAAAACTGGATGTAATATTCCAAGTGTGGTCTTACCAAGGCATTATAAAATCGCATTAACATTTTGTGTGGACTTGATTCTGTATCTCTGTTGTAATGCAGCCTAGGATAGCCTTGGCTATTTTTTTATTGTTTCTTTCCTTTACCCTTTGTAGACCACCCAACATGGACTTTGGAGCATTGACAACATTGACTTTGTAGTATTGATATACTTGCTAAATAACATAGTTATTTTGAATTTTAATCTGATTATTTTTCTGTCTTTTAAATGATGTTAATGGTTTAGGAAACCATTGCAGACTGGAATGTACAATGGATTGGTCAATAATTTCTAACATTCCTAAATTTAAAGATAAAAGCTGTCTTTGCATGTAAGATGGGCCTCGGGGTTCTCTCTTTGAATGAGAGGAAACCTTTTTAATCAGAACGATCCGATTATTATGTCTTCTCCTGCTGCAAATGCTCCTTCTGCTTCTTCCTCTTGGTAATTTATCAAGCAAAAATCACCCAGCGTAAATGAGATTTAAGCCTGGATCATTGACCCATAGCAGGTGGAAAGTTACCCTTTTCTTGCCTTCAATTTATCTCTGAAATTCTTCTTGTCTGATACCATCTGATAGGAAGTGAAGTTGTTGTTGTTTTTTTGTTTCCTTTTCTCCCACATAATTTCCCATAAGATCCATGCACCAGAATGATAACTAGAAAGATTATTGATTTTGGATGCTACCATTTCTGCAACCCAAAATGGATAACATCTGCTATTGTTAGACACTGGAACATTGTCAGCACATAGTAATGACTCAGATAAGGCTATGTAGGGCATAGAGACATAGAAATGTATAATAGATAACATCTAGTGTAGAATTTTAGCAGCTCTGATCCAGCAGCTGTATCTCAGGTCACTCAGCAAAGTATTAGAAATTAGGTGCTGTTTGTTTGTTTGTTTGTTTGTTTGTTTGTTTGTCAAACATGTACAAGATAACAAGTATAGGTACAAACATAAACATGAACAAAGGAAGTAAATAGTGCTAAATGGGGACAGTAGGACAGGGACAGCAGGCACGCTAGTGCGCTTATGCACACTCCCTTTATGGACCTCTTAGGAATGGGGTGAGGTCCACGGTAGACAGTTTGAGGTTGAAGCTGTGAGTGTTTGAGGCTGTAACAACCGAGTCAGGTAGAGCATTCCAGGTGTTGACCACTCTGTTGCTGAAGTTGTATTTTCTGCAATTGAGTTTGGAGTGCTTTACCTTGAGTTTGTATCAATTGTTTGCCCGTGTATTATTGTGGTTGAAGCTGAAGAAGTTGTTGACAGGCAAGATATTATAGCAGACAATTTTGTGTACTACATCTAGCAAGCCTGTCTATATTTGAATCAGAAGCATCTACAAAGCTAACCAAAGGGTGCTTCTGGGTTGCTGGTGACAACACCATTGCCCTGGGGGCACCCTATTGCCAAAAGTAATACAATCTTCAGAGAGGCTCCCTTCATGTCTAGCAAGTGAGAGGGACCGATATCCTTGGGAACAAAAATACCTCCATGAGGCTTTTGTGGTTATCACCAAAACAAAATAATTATTTATATACCTAGCAATATCTCTTTGTGGAAAGTCTCATGTGACCTCAACAAGAATGCAAACAAACATCTAATAGGATTTTGGTCTCCTATAAAATATTGCAGTTCTTCTAATCCAGAGTAACTGCACAAAAAGTAAACCATGCTTTGACTTCTTGTGACTCTAGGCTTAGTTACACAAACTTGTTTTAACAGACAGATTAACAGAGTTGGAAGGGACCTTGTAGGACAGCTAGTCCAACCCTCTGCCCAACCAGACCGTACACCATTTCTGACAGATGGCAGTCCAATCTCTTCTTGAAAGCTTCCAGTGATGAAGCTCCCACCACTTCTGAAGGCAACTTCTGTTCCATGGGTTGATTGTTCTCACTGTCAGAAAATTTCTCCTTATTTCCAGGTTGAATTTCTCCTTGTTCAGTTTCCATCCATTATTCCTTGTCTGGCCTTGTCTGGCTTTTTGGGGTAAACTATTTGGGGTAGCCATAATTCTGTGGTTGAATTATTGCTTTCCATGCAGAAGATATCTGATTTGAAGACCAGGAAAAAAAAACATTTCTTGAATTCCATAGAGTCACTGCCAATAAGTGTTCAGATATTAATACTTCTGTGTTGGAAGCACTTCAGTGCAAGGATTTGCCCATGACATCACCGTTGCCCAGGGAAACACCCAAGTGGAGACTCCCATGAAGTTGCCCACTAAAGTGGTACCCATTTATCTATTTGCCCACTTTCAAACTGCTGGGTCGACAGGAGCTGGAGCATGTGACGGGAGCCCACCCTGTGGCAGCAATGGGTCTCAAATGCAAGGCTGCCGATTGTCAGCCCAGCGTTCTAACCTCAGGAGCCACTGCACTCCAGTTAAAGTGTTCTGATAATGTTAGGCCAAATGATTCAACAATCGTTGAATGGAATGATATAATGCAAGTTTCACATTCTTATGGTCCTGATAGATCTTAATATTCTGAAATCCTCTGTAGTTAAGAAAGCAGCATCACTAAAAAGAACACTCTATCTAGAGTATGTGTTAGAATTGGATGTCATTTGTTATTTCATCCTTAACAAAGAAAGATTCAGAGAAAAGACGAGGTTAAACGGGAAACAAAGTGGCTCATACCTTCCAGGTTTGATTTTTTGCCCATCCTAGCAATACAGAGGTAAGTCCTGTAGCTCTGTTTTTGCTTTTCATACTAGCTGTTGGTGTTGCTAAAACTTTAGCAATTGTGATAAAACATCTGAGTTTCTTTAAAAGTCTAAAGTTAAAAATGCTGAAAATATTATTCCAGCCAATTCAACTGAAAGGAAAACCTGTTTTTTCACCTAACATGAAAGAGGCAAAATTATTAAAAATTGTAACATTACAGTTGTACAGTGTTGAACCAACTAATTTGTCAAAGGAAGATGAAATACAGAATTATGCATTCATGCCTTGTCATTCACCAAATGGCCTTTAAATCATTTCTGGGTGCTCTGTCAATGCATACCTTATTATACTTCCATTGATAGCTCACAGTATTTCAACAAAAGCATTTCATATCAGCAAGAAAATCAGTGATACACTTCCATCCATCATTAATCCATTACCTCTTCTCCCTTGCCCTCTGCCCAGACTACCTTTGCAAATAAAAAAAAAACAATGACAGTGCGATATCAAAAACCTAAATTAGTGGCAAAGATAAACATTTCAGAAGAACTGAGAAAGAGAAAGAAGTGAATCTGAGTACAGCTCTTTTCTCTCACTCTGCCAACCCCACCATTAATTATGTCTGTTTTTAGTACAAAGCCAACAAAAAAGTCTCTTCACTTCATAAGTTTTCAGAGAGAGAGTTAATGATAGTAGCTTCTATCCCAAAACTAAAATTAATAGGAATTTTTCACATTTGCATTTTAGTGTGAGCATCCTATCAAATCCTGCACCTGTTAATAGCGGTTTCCCCCAAGGGACCCCTAGGACCAACACTCTTCATACTATACATAAATGACCTTTGCAATCATATTATAAGCAGCTGCGTTCTCTTTGCCGAAGATGTAAAAATATTTAACACCACTGACAATGCTGCTACCCTTCAAAAAGACCTTGACTTTGTGTCAGAAGGGTCAAAACAATTTGCAACTCCAAATCTCAACCAACAAATGCTCTGTCTTACACATTGGCAAAAAGAACCAGAACACAAAATACAAGCTGAGTGGACACAACCTTGTAGATGACCCTCACTCTGTCAAGGACCTTGGAGTACTCATATCTAATGATCTAAGTGCCAAAGCCCACTGTAACAACATCGCCAAAAAGGCATTAAGAGTTGTAAACCTAATCTTGCGTAGCTTCTTCTCCGGTAATATTACACTACTAACCAGAGCATACAAAACATTTGCTAGACCAATTCTCAAATACAGCTCATCTGTCTGGAATGTGCACTGCATATCAGACATTAATACAATTGAACGTGTCCAGAAATATTTCACAAGAAGTGTCCTCCACTCCTCTGCTCGCAACAGAATACCTTATGCCACCAGACTTAGAAAACTTAGAACTACTCCGCCTTCGGTATGACCTAAGCGTAGCTCATAAAATTATCTGCTACAATGTCCTACCCATCAATGACTACTTCAACTTCAACCACAACAATACACAAGCACACAATAGATACAAACTTAAAGTGAACTGTTCCAAACTCGATTGAAGAAAATATGACTTCAGCAACAGAGTGATCAATGCCTGGAATGCACTACCTGATTCTGTGGTTTCATCCCAAAACGCCCAAAATTTTAACCTAAGACTATCTACTGTTGACGTCACCCCATTCCTAAGAGGTCTGTAAGGGGAGTGCATAAATGCACCAGCTTGCCTACCATCCCTGTCCTAATGTTTCCTCTATTTGTATCTATTTTATGTATTCAATCTATGTTTATACTTATTACCTAATACGTTCTTGACAAATAAATAAATTAATAAATAAATAAATAAATTAATTAATTAATTAATTAATTTGCCTACAACACCAAGATGACTTAGATTCCTCCATTTGATATTAGAACAGTATAAATAAAACTACGATTAGATCAACAAGTTCACTAACATGAAAGGGCAAAGGAGAGTTTTTTCTGAAATTTTGGATTATAAGAGAATAACATAGTAACAAAGAATAAATTGTTTGGCTGTTTGCTATGCAGAAATAATAGCAGTCCAATACCTGAGCCGATCAAAGTCTTCTGTAGATCAGCACTTTTGAACCTTTGGGGAATTCCTTGAAGTTTCATCAATGATGCCTTGAAGAAAAAATAAACAGTAGACAGGGATGCCAAATGGTTAGTAAGTTTCACCTGCAGTGTGGAAATGTAGACTAACACAGTAATGCACAAAGTTATATCAGTGAGACTTTGACAAAAGACATGGCCAGGAACAAAATATGCCAGAATATTTTTACAGATCTGTAATAAACCACTGGCTGTAATGTAATCCCTTAAGGATAACATTTAGAAAGGAAAGCCACTGTTGAAGATTGCCTGGATTTCAGCTGCCATGTCATAGGAAGGGTGGGCAAGGTTTGGCCCTCAGTTTACAGTGGGGCAAAAAAGTATTTAATCAGCCACCAATTTTGCAAGTTCTCCCACTTAAAAAGATGAGAGAGGCCTGTAATTGTCATCATAGGTAGACCTCAACTATGAGAGACAAA